>SDVV010033999.1:0-11229 GCA_016164225.1 Gammarus roeselii
CTCTCGGGCCTGAAAGTAGTAACTGACTTGGGCGCCCATTTCTTGCACGATGTTGAACACAATCAGTCTTTAAATCGCTTGATGGAGAGATGGACAGACATTCCGCTGATTTAGGGGAATCTTTAGGAGATTTGTAATTTTTGTAGGTTTCCCTGATTAATGCAACTCCAGCAATATTCACGTTTTATCACGATCTAAGCAGGAAATATCAATCTACCAAAATTGAATGACAGCTTCAACAGGCAATTTATAGCCTTAAACAATTTGACAGAAATCTTACTGCGCGTGGAAACTCCTTCTATATGTTCATCAGTTGAATAGGTTACTACTAAATGTTTATACAGATTTCATGTTATGATTTCATTATCAGTTTTGATACTTATATGTACAACATTTAAGACTCAATATGAGCTGTTAAAAGCTTCTGGAGCAGCTTTATCCACGCGTACTACCAATCCAATTCCACCGAACCTAAAAGAAAGAAATCCTAAGCAAATAATCCTAGACACACACAAGACTAACATAGAGACAAGACGGTACCAGACACGAATTTACACTAGATGATTATAAACAATGAAAATCTCAACATAAAAATAACGTAAAAGTTGTTGCACAGGAAATTCTTCTGCTTCCTACAATTACAAATTCGAAGCCGGTAGAGACCGTGTGAACAATCACTTTTACCCTCAACAACGTTACAAATTAGGATAAAGTTGGGAGACAGTGGAAACTACACAGCTACAATATAGCATTGTTGGGCTAGTAAGATGATTAAATAGTATAATTTTATCATTATCGACCTAAAACTGAAGAAGAGACGGTCAGCAGAGGGTAGAGAGTTGAAAATTCAAGCTCAGTTGAAATGATTACACAATTTTGTTTAGGATTCAAAACAAAGGTCAATTTCAAGGTTATTTAGCACTCCTTGTGTATGGATTGTGACCACCAGAGAATTTCCTAATTAACCGTGTATTTGTAATAAGAGAGCAGGGGTTGCAACGCGGTCCGGCGAGAAAGTCTCGGAGACTTACAGCAGAGACCAGCATGAATGAAGACAAGTAATTGGTGGTAAATATGGACAAAAAGGCTTCATTTTAAATCGGTGTATTTTAATTAAAGTTTCAAAGCAAATTGCATACAGCTCCGCTGTTCCGAAAAGCTCAAAATAAACCACCCTATTGGAAAAGCTGAATATTTTACCAGGTACATATATTTATTTTTTGGTAAACACATTGTTTTAGATGTTTATCCAAGTTATGGCAGTATTATTTTTAACCAGTCTTACAGATGTTGCATCGTTATGCCGTAATGCCCACAGTAGTTTGTGTTCTTGAGCGAATAAACAGCAGAGACAATTTCTGCTTCACTTGCTGGCTTGTGTGACCATGTTTCCTGCCTAGACGGTACCATGTTTAATGACGGTGTGTGTATCGAATTGGCTCTTTTCTTTCCCAGGTTTCATTTATGCATCAAGGTACCCCACTACGCTCTGCCATCACCTCATCTTACGTGTTTCCTAACATGGATGAAGAAATCATTCAAGGCCAGAGTGTATGAGAAGAGGAAGTTGAGGGGGAATGTAGGATTGACATGCGAGCGGAAGCAGTCTGCCCAAATGCAGAGTTATTGGAAGGAGTTTAATGGGCTTAATACCTGAGCTCTAATGCGAAACAGGACTAGTAGAAACGAAGGTGAAATCCAGAGGGGAGAAATGGTACCTATGTTGGGTGCACTTGAGAGTGTAGTAAGCTGTAGGACATTGAGTATGAAGGAAGAGCGAGGATTATATAAGAATGTAGTCGTCACAAGTGCGCGAAATATAGAAGGTATAATGTTTGCGAAACGAAATGTTTGAGACGTATTACCAAAGTGACGTCGAAGGATAGGCTCAGCAATGACTGTTTGGAATGAGAACAAAGTTCGTGAGAAAGTTGGAGGGGAGTAAATTCACGAGTTCTGTGATGGTTGGGACACATGGTAAGATGGATGATAAGAGATTGTCGGGAAGAGTGATGACAGCAGAGGTGAGTGGGCGGAGGCCCAAGAGGATGACGGAAGTATAGGCAGATGGATGACGGGGAGCAGGTTTTAGGGAGTAAGACACCTGTGTGCAAGAAGCGAGAGATCGTGCAATGGTTCGGCGGAAGTAAAGAAAGATTGTGAATGAATGAGTCTGGACAACCTGATGTGTTTTTCCGCCTTTGGCGTCTCATTGAGAATCAAGATCGACATGAGAGGGAGTGGGCCCGCAAATCATGACGCAGAAGGGGTTAATCAGTGAAAGCGTCGGACCCAGCTGCTGACGACACCGATTTCGGACCTCATTTCTGACCCAAAGTGTGCGTTGGGGATCTTGGGCGCAGCGTTTTGCGCCGAAGTACCACGTTGTGCTTGAGGGCCAAGTGCTTGAGTTTAGATTAGAGAATGGTTTCCACCGGAGCCTAGACGCGAGTCATCGCAAGCTCCACGATGGGGAACGCAGATCATCGATTCTGGTAAGCTTTCCAAATCAAGATTTATTTGAAATTTCAGCAGTGGCACTTATGCACGCTGGGGCGTACAGAAATAGTACTTCGACAGACATATCACTGCTTAGAAGCATCTAGAAATTTTAAGTGTGATGCGTACACACGCTAGTGTGCGCAGGTAGGATAATCGAACAGAAACCAAGAGGTACAGCTACACGGATGGGGTCAATTTTAATACTAACACAATGCAAGGTTTACAGCTACGCATCGTGAAAAAGAAGAGAAAGGAGAGACCTATTCCCCACGTAATAGATCTCTAAAGCTCCAAGGGGTCTTAGGGTGTTTCAAATGCCACAAAAGGGTGCCGTATGGTTCCAGGCATGTTCGTCAAATCCCCCAGTTCCCGGGTATCCTCACTTCAACCCGCTTCGGCTTGTCACAACTCATATCGATTCGTCTCGACTCGTCGCCCGCTACTAGACTTGCCTTAACTCATCTCGGCATATCTCGACACACCTTGACCAGCCTCGACGTGGCTTTACTTCTCCGCGGAAGGGCATCATGGGTTGAAAAAACTTCTTAGAATATTGACATCACACACTTGCATTGTCTGAGCGGATAAGTTCTACGACTGGGTAAGGGGGAGGAGAGGACAAAGGTCGGTCCCAAATGGGTGCCGAATGGTCCTTTAAGCGCCCCAGGTCCATCGAATCCTCCCGTCTCCGCCCGTCATGGCTTGCCTTGACTCCTCTCGACTCTCTGTCTCGACTCGTTGTACGGTCAAGTTGACTTGCCTCGACTCGTCTCGACACGCATTGACCTGCATCGACTCGTCTCTTCCTCTCTGCGCAAGTAGTCTAGACCTAAAGAAATAGTTTTTCAACTCATTGTTTTCATGAATTGCTTTAGTTGGTGGGGTTTGCAGCGTGGATTTGATTTGATTCTCATTTCTAACAGAGCCTCAACGCGAGTCATAATAGGCTCCCCCGTCGGGTTCGATGATCATGGATTCCAGTAGGCTCTCACGCCTCAGCGTACAAGAAAAAAACCGCTGTTGAAGTAGTTTTTTTTACATTTTTGCAACGTCAGACGCACGCTGGTGCGCACAAGAAAAACGCTTAGACGAAACGAATCTTCGCTTCCAATCATTTAGAATTTCATGAGTAATATGTACGCACGCTAGTGTGCACAGGTATCATCGTTGGGACAGATGCAAGATTTACGAATACACGGACAAAGTCAGCTCCGACAGCAACGCAACACAATGTTTACAGCCACGCGGTCTAGTCAAGTAGAGGTACAATTTAGTTATTCAGGTAAGATAAAGACAGACGAAACTAATCCCCGCCTCCAACCACTCAGAACTCCAAGAGTAATATGCACGCGCGCCAGTGCGCACAGATAGTATCGTCGAAATTAGTACAAGGCCTATGGCTTCACGGATTAGATCAACTCCTACCGCAACGCGTCACAAAGTTTACAGCTACGCAGTCCAGGTCGACCTCAGTGCTCGCGCGAGCGAGCACAGACTGAAGAAAAAACACCTATTCACAAAATCACGAACAGGAACTCCCGCACAAATTCACTATTATTATTATACATGACAAAATTGTGAATAGTGAGGAAGAAAGTAAGGGCAGGATCGTCACGGGCAGAAACACTGCTTGAATTTTTGATTTCGCACTCACTGTTTAAGGCGATAGAGTGGGGGGGGGCAGAGATCCCGTGGGTCCCAATATAGCCTGACAAATCCCGGAGGGTAACCCAAGTCCTCGGGTCTTCCCGAGCTCCCCAGGTCCCTCGAGACACCTCGTTTCAGCTCATCTCGGCTTGTCTCGGATCATTTCGACCCGTCTCGGCTTGCCGTGATAACTTGACTCGCCTCAACATGTTTCGACTGATCTCGACGCACCTCGACCAGCCTCGACGTGATTCTCCAACTCTGTGCTAGTAATCATGTGGACTGTAATAAAAATTTTTTTCACTAAGCATTTTAGGGCGGTAGTGGGTTGGCAGAGGTACCTCGGGTCCCAATAGAGCCGACGAAACCCGGAGGGTAACCCAAGTCCCCCGAGCTCCCCAGGTCCCTCGTCTCAGCTCATCTCGGATTGTCTCAACTCATTTCGGCCAGTCTCGGCCCGTCTCGACCAACTCGACTCGCCTCAACATGCTTCGACTGGTCTCGACGCACCTCGACCAGCCTCGACACGACCCTCGCCCTCTGTGGCAGTAATCTGTGGACTGTAATAATTAATTGTTCTACTCAAGCATTTCACACATATACATTTTTCTGCGCATGGGTTTTACAGCGTGGGAAGAGGGAAGCAGGGGTCCCAGGGTTCAAAGAGGCCTCAAGCGGGTCCCAAAGTTTTTCAAGGGAGTCCCAAAGGGTTTCAAGGGTGTCCCAAAGGACCCCGGAAGGGTCCAAGTGGGCCCCCCCAAATCCTCCTGGTCTTTCAAGTTTCCCGGGTTCCCGAAATCCCCGGGTTCCTCGAATCCCGCGGGTCCCACGACTACCCTCATTCCCGGGTAACCTAGTCTCAACCGTTTCGACTCATCACCTCGCCACTCGACTCGTCTCCATTCGCCTCAATCATTATTTCACCATTTAGCCATCAAAACGCCTAGCTGTGCTCGGACATTTATTAGGCACCCGAGAGAGCACAAATTCTCCCATCGTAGGTTGGACTAGACTAACTAACACTCCACATAGTCCACCTAGGGCCCTTGCGGGCGTCTAACGATACATAATTATGTAACTAATCCAAAATTGATCACCATGAAACAAGGGCACAGATGAATGATAGAGCTCACGAAATATAAAATAATAAAATTCTTAAATAAATTGTTAATGACCTATAAAATGAATAATCATCCATCCACCCCAATCGCAGCGAGGAAATGAGGGGCAGAGGTTCCCAGGGTTCCGAATGGTCTAAAGAGGGCCCCAAAGGGACTCAAGAGAGTCCAAAGGTTGCCTTAGATGGTTCGAGAAGGGTCCCCCATGTCATCCGAGTGCCCCGGATGCCCTGGGTCCCTTGAAAGCCTCTGGTACCCGCGTACCCCGGGTCACCTTGTCTCAACCCGTCTCGACTCTGAGCAAGCCCCATCAACTCGTCTCGACTGGCCTCGGGTTGCATTACCACGCCTCCCCCCCCCCAGTCACTTCACCACCTCGTCATCAAAACGCCCAGCTTTGCTGCGATTTTGTTCATGTGCCAGGAAAAGTGCAAATTCTTCCAGTGTCGGTTAAACTAGACTAACTAACACAATGCATAGTCCAACCCAGAGTTCCTGCGGGCGTCTACCGGCACATTATGCCGCCACGAGGGAGCCTACGTAAGTCAGGCTGACCAACTCCGTCATATGGACTGCTTATCCGGTGACATACTTCCAATCATGTAAATAAGTGACATATGGAGAATAGAGTGGTCAGCTCTTGGCAAGGCACAAGCTTCACAAGTGTATATACTGCCCAATTCTAATCTTTATATGCACCCAATTTCTTTATATAAACACACTATTTCTACAAAGCCTACCTCAACAGGCTGATATTATTTACATGTTTTATAAATTATATGAATAACGTGGGAAAGAAGAGTGCAGGGACGAGCTCTTACATAACAGTCTGGTGTCCACAGTAAACATTAGAGCTATCACACGGGTGGCCGTTTGTTAACTGAATCACACCCACAAAGTCAATTCAGATCAGCAACAACACTGCACCACGCCCCGAAGCAGGACACCCCTTCTCTCCCCCTCCTCCGACTCAACACGTGCGTTTTTCGGTCGGTGTAGCGGATTTCGGGCAGTTCGCGGGCGCGGTTACCACCGCCGCAGGTGGAGAGCGGAGCTAAACAAAAACAACAATCGGTACAAAAGAAAATAATAGCCACTGAAAAAAAAATCCATCCACCCCGATTTGAGTGCTTGAGGAGTTTGAGGTGTGACTTGACGTCAGTCACGCCCCTTCTATGGGATTCGGCCTGGCGTAGAGTATCTGTACTTTGAACACGGCCTTCACTATTAGTCTTTCTTAACGCGATACCTTTCCAATGATGCGAAAGATGTTTTTATTGCTTAAAACTACAAGAAAATCAAATAAAAACGCACTTATTTGAGAAAAAAACACGCGAAAGAAATTTCAAATGTGTTGAATGCAATAAGATCTCTATAACTGTTGTAGAAGTCCCAAGCGATGCACGAACGTGACCTCGGACAGATAGACATACACGTATTTGGAAGCAGAGACCGAAACCCTTTCGAATGATCTTAAAACTAGACTCATAATTCCGACAAAGAAACAACAGCACTATGTTTCTGTTGTGGGTAAAACAGCACTGTAAAATAATGTCACCTCATTTGAGGTGAGAGACATAATTGCACGTGAGACTTTAAATTCAAATTAAAACAATAAAAAACATTATCACTACACGAGGAAAAAAAATACAAACGTTTATTTCTAAGCTACCTTGAACGTATCACAAAGCATCTGGACAGGTCTGCCAAAATTAGGTTCAATAATTGTCTCAGAACATCGCAGCACATCTTAAATATAGAAAATGACAAAGCAACAGAAAATTTCACGCAAACTGTTGACGATACGAATCATCTTTGAGCT
Organism: Gammarus roeselii; assembly: GCA_016164225.1. NCBI lineage: Eukaryota > Metazoa > Arthropoda > Malacostraca > Amphipoda > Gammaridae > Gammarus > Gammarus roeselii. Next base: position 7,090 of record SDVV010033999.1, read on the forward strand.
CCACGTCTGAACGCACATAAGTGGGAACAAATATCCATACACTGTACAAGCAATGTCAACAGTGTTTGAAAGAAGGAGATACAATTATGGAAGTCGTGACGAGCACCGGTAGTCCAGTGCTAGCTAGCTTAGTATAAAACAGAAGATTAATAAGTGAAGAGACAAAACGGTGAGAAATTTCTTATTCATTCATGGGCAGTTGCTACTCTCGTACTCTAACCAACACCCGCTCAAATGCCTCACGACAGTCTTAGCGCCAGTCACTCGACCGTTAGCAAGTGTACGGCTTAGAGATGGACCGCGCACCTCTGACAGCATTGTTGGATGCACACCAAATAACAATTTCATTAATAAGATGCGATTGATGGTAGTAAGTTGGAACGATAGCTGCTCAAAATATTAGGAGCGGACACACACAGTACCATTCAGGGTAACTGCTACAATGTCAATTTTCTCACATTTTGTAGCAATGCCATCGCGCACCTCTAACAGTCATGTAGCTGAGACGATATCTCTAAAATGGCTTTTACGTGCTGTTCAGACAACACTCACAATCATTGCAAACAAATGGCTCATCCAACACGTCCATGAATGGGGTGTGATGTGGAATGGCCCTAGTTAGTTCTCAACTCGAGATGGTTGAAACAAATGCTTCATGTCAGAGTGGGCAGTAGATCATGTACTTTGAGACTTCTTACAATCAGTAGATACTGTATTTGCAAGGATTAAAAGCAAATGGTTTATCTCAGTCACTCTCATGTCTTTGAATATGCAGCGTGAGATGGCCTTTGTGATCAGTACTGTATGAGCAATAGCTGCAAGAAAATTGTTTATCTGTGTCACTCTTGTGTGTGCGCAGATGTTTTTTGAGATTGCCTTTTTCATATGTACTAAATGAGCAATAGTTGCAAGCAAATGGTTTAGTTCTGTCAATGTCATGTGTTTGAAGATGATTTTTGAGACTGCCTTTGTGATCAGTACTGTATGAGCAATAGTTGCAAGTAAATAATTTAATTCTGTTGATCTCGTGAGTGTGAAGATGATATTTGATATGGCTTTTACGACGAGCACGATATGAGCAATGGTTGCAAGCAAATGGCTTATCTCCGTCACTCTCATGTGTATGAAGATGCACTTTGAGACTCGCTTTGTGATCAGTACTGAATGAGCAATGGTTACAAGCAAATGGTTTATCTCTGTCACTCTCATGTGTGCGAAGATGCCTTTTGATACTGTCTTTGTGATAAGTACTGAATGAGCAATGGTTGCAAGTAAATGATCTATCTCTGTCACTCTCGTGCATGAGGATATGTTGTTTGAGATAATTTGGATTAGTTATGAACCCGTAATATTTGCCTAGGAATGGATTAACTTGGACACTCTCATGAATGAGAAGAAGTGAATTCAAGTTATTCTCCTGATTAGAACTGAACTCGAAATGGTTGCGTGCATATTGTCTATCTCTGACATTTAGGACTGAAGAGCAAGCAGACAGTTTTTCAATACAGGAAGAGCCCCTGACAGCAGATCCTGTTTCAGCACCCCCAAGAGCTCTGGAGCCTTCATCTCCATCCAAAACTGGAGAACAAGCAGACAGCTTTACAGCAGAAGAAGAACTGCTGCCAATTGATACCGCTTCAATTTTTCCAATGGCCTTAGCATCTTCTCCAGACTCAGGTTCATCCCAATGTAATGGTTCTTGCTTGATTGGTGGTTCTCGTTTACCTTCGAATCCTTCATCTTCTTTGACTAGCACATGTTCTGGATGACCATCTTGAGCAGTAGCAGCACCACGAGAAAGCAATGCTATGCAGCTCTTGTCATCTTGAAACATGGAAATTGACTGTAGCTTTTGCCGACACATTTTCAGTCCTCTGCTACTCAGTCCATGTGTTGCCGCAAATGAAGATGTAAGGAGTTTTGGCTCCAGACGGAGTAGAGGCACAGTAACATCTGTGAGAAATGCAGGAACTGCCATGTCACTGGGAGAGTCGCTGCTACCTGTTGATAATTAGAAACTACTGAAATATTCCAGCTTATCTAACAGGTATGTCTTAAATATGAATAAAGGAAATCAAATCTGCCCTGAAGACTGGAGAAGCTCAATGAATTGTATGAATTTCTACGTAATGACACTTAGAAATACGTCAGCAAAATTCTGGAATTAGGAGAAATTAGAATCCGTCCAACATTGCTGAACGTTCATGCCTCCCAGCCGCCTTTGTAACTTGTACAAATAAACAGCACAAGGTGACACCATTTAACTATGATAAACAAGATTTCAGCTCGAAATCCGAAAACTTTTTCTGCCAGGCGTCGGGATGCACAAACACAAAATAAAAACCCAACGAGTGAGCCACTGGCCGAGCAGATTAGATTAGATTAGGAGCTCATCTCCCCCCGATCTCTGACAGGAGCCTTAGTAAGCTCCCAGCAGGGCGCGAACATCATCAAGCCCTGACATGGGACTGTTCGCACCTTCATGTCCTCCGGTATATAATGAGACAGCACAGAAACGAGAATCTATTAGAGAGCTACTAATAAATTCTTTATTTTCGTTACTAAGAAGATACAGATACAGCTGATACAGATACAGACACTACGCTGCAATCCCCAAGACGCATCTCACACCCCTCTCGTACACTCACACAACTTAACCTTTTTGCGCTAGAGGGTCCGGCCGGGAGACCCCGCAACACACCCTCCGGGTCATGAGTGCAGCCGGAGGTCAGTGTCGGTAGCAGTATCCGACAGTATGAATGGTTTATCTCAGCAGCGTCATGATGACCAACGCCCCCCCCCCTCTCCCCCGCCCACGACCATCCCGTTTTTCGACGAGATGCCAAGGGCGGGAAAGCTCATCAGGACAGCGTCAAAAATCATCCATTCAAAATCTTTCTCCACTCACGGCTATTTATTGCAAGCACTTCTGCTACCTCAACAATCGTGTCGCTCCATCCTAACGCCTGCTTCACACTATCCATCCACCCAAACTTTGGTCTCCCTCTAGGCCGACGTCCACTCGCCTCTGCCTTTAACAATCATTTCACCAATCTCCCTTCATCCATCCTCGTCATGTGCCCAAACCATCTCAGAGTGCACGAATCAACTCTGTCCTCAAACTTTTTCGCCATCCCCGTTCTAGCTCGCACCACGTCGTTAATGATCCTGTCTCTCAGCGTCAAAACAGTCATGCTCCTTAAACATTTCATCTCGAAGACATTCAACCTTCCTTTCTTTTCTGCTCTCACCCCCCAAGTCTCAGCCACAACGACCTACAGCTCATTACACTCTTCAGTGCACCCAAAACTTTACACCCTTCCTTCACTCGTGACTTAACTTCAGTTTCCACTAGTTCAGTCTTCTCCACATGGGAGCCCAAATGCTTGAAACACTGAACATCCAACAACTCTCCATTAAGGAGGACACTAAATACGCTCGCACCGGCATTCCTCTAGCACCTCATTACTTTACTTTTACGCAAGTTCACTCGAAGCTTCCTACTCTCACACACTTTACCACGATAGTAGCCTGCATACACAGCTACTCCTTCGAATCTGCCACCAGTGCCATACCATCTGCCAACAGTAACTGGCTCAACTGCCAACTTCTCTCATTTGGTTCCAGAACCTTCAAGCCACGACTTAATACACTCGCGTTTACTTCCCTGACCATTCCATCCATGTAGAGATTGAATAGCCAGGGAGACATAACGCAGCCTTGTATCAGACCCACTTTCACTGTAAACCAATCACTCACCTTGCTGCCCACTCTGACACATGCTTTGCTATCAACATAGAGACTCAGAACTGCTTTCAACAGATTTCCGCCCACTCCATACAAACGCAACACCAGATGTTACAGTTCCGGGAAACGCAAATTAAAGCAGGAATAAGATAAGGATTAATAGAGTTCGTTTTCAGTCTTAGAATTTGCACGGACAGACTGAGTCCTTCGGGCGAGCAGCGGTCAATTTTGGCCCGGCGACTGGAAGAGCTGGCTTGCGGCCCCTCAGCTTTTGATTGTATTTGGGAGTATTTATTTATTTTGAACATTTAATTTAGATGATATACTATTGTTTTTTTGTATTTACATACATAGATTTAAACATACATATATATTTATATATATAAATATATG
>SDVV010034001.1:0-11228 GCA_016164225.1 Gammarus roeselii
GTGTTGCTGGCGGTCGTGGTGTTGCTGGCGGTCGTGGTGTTGCTGGCGGTCGTGGTGTTGCTGGCGGTCGTGGTGTTGCTGGCGGTCGTGGTGCTGCTGGCGGTCGTAGTGCTGCTGGCGATCGTAGTGCTGCTGGCGGTCGTAGTGCTGCTGGCGGTCGTAGTGCTGCTGGCGGTCGTAGTGCTGCTGGTGGTCGTGGTGCTGCTGGTGGTCGTGGTGCTGCTGGTGGTCGTGGTGGTGCTGGTGGTCGTGGGGGTGCCGGTTTGTGTGGTGGTGCCGGTGGGGGAGGTGGTGCAGTCAATGCTTTAGGGAGCAACGTGCATCATTTTACTTTGAAGTTTGGACAGGTAAATGTAAATTCTCTCATTGAACAAGCTGTATTGCTTGGTTTATTTTGTCAAGACGTGCACCTTGGATGCTGTTGCTGTGAGCGAGACTTGGCTTACTGCTTCAGTCCCTTTGTCCTTTATTCAACTGGAGAGTTTTGATGTGGATATGAGCGATACTGACAGCGCTGTTTGCAAGCATGGTGTTGGCTTGTTTGTAAGGAGAGGGGTCCGTTTTGTTAAACACGGTTGTGACTGTCCGAATGTTGCTGTCATCAACTTCTTGGATGCTGATGTCTGGGGTTTGGCTGTCTACCGTCGCCCATCTCATGATGAGGCTTGCAATTCTCGGCTCATCCAGCTGATCTTTACCGTTTGTGCTGACCGCAAAGTGGTAATTTTAGGTGACTTTAACCTGCCCTCCTTGGCATGGCCTTTTGAGAATGTTTTGGATTTATATGTATGCCCAGTGGATATGTCCTATTTGGACTGTTTTCTCTCTGTTGGTCTGACACAGAGGGTGACTGAAAGAACGTTTATTGCAGGTAGTTCCATTTTGGACCTTTTCTTTACATCCGAGTTGAATATGGTGGGAAGTGTTGAGATGCTCTCCCTGTTTCCTTGTCGTATGCACTCTCCTATTGTGTGCGACTATCTTTGCCATGTGGAACCAGAGCGGGATGTCGACTTTTTCAAAGAGGAAGATACCTTTTGCATAGGGGAAACCATGATGACATATCAGGGTGCCTTTTTGATACCGATTGGCAGCTGGAATTAATGTACTTGTTGGTCAACAATTGTTTTATGCACCTGGTGTACATTCTAATGAGGTTGGTTGATTTACATGTTCCAATTTACAATGGAGTGCCGCGGTCTGTTCATCCACCTTGGAAGTTGATGTGAGAGAGATCTCTTGCCTGGCAGGACTTCGAGCATGTGAGATCTTCCTTTGGTAGTGGGGATCCTTGTTCTGTGTTGCCATTGGCCCTATTTAATACTTTGAAACACCAGTATGGAACCTTTGTCATTGAGAGTCAAGCTCAGTATGAGAAACATCTCATGGATCGATTTTGCGAGTGTCCAAAGCTCTTTCACTTGTGCATCCACAATAAAAAGGGACGTTCATCTGTTGGTCCTCTTAATGCTGCTGGTGGTGATTATGTTGACTGCCCCCAGATCACAAGTGAAACTTTTGTTGATGCGTTTGCTTCCATTTTTGTTGTTGATGCACCTCCTAATTCAGCTAACAGTCAGGTATTTCATGGAGGGATGCCTGAACCAGTTGTAACTCATGCTCAGGTGCTTGAAGTGCTGTTGGCGCTAGATGCTCTGCCGGCAGTGGGTCCCAATAGCTTACATCCTAAGCTTCTGAAAAGTTGTGTAAGGCTCCATTACTTTATGGAGTTCTTCCTGACTTGTGACTGGAGTCAATTGTGATCCCATTGTTCAGAGGCAAGTCAAGGTATGATCCTCTGAACTAACGCCCTGTCAGTCTGACCTCTGTGTGCTGCAAGAGTTTGGAAGGGATTATTGTTTATGGTCTGGTAGAATTTCTTAAAGGCAATGAGATCCTCTCCCCTCACTAGTTTGGATTCTGGAAATTTTGTTCTACTGGGGATCAGCTTCTCTTGGCTTATTTGGATGTTTCGGACTGGGTGGATGATGATTTTGTTGTGGATGTTGTGCTGCTCAATTTTTCAAAGGCATTTGATGAGGTTTCTCATGATGTGTTGATTCACAAGCTTAGGGAGGTGGGAGTTGGGCCAGTTTTGCTTGGTTGGATTCGTTCGTTTCTGGCTGGTCATTCTTTGAAGGTTGCCATTGATGGGTGTTGTACTAAGTCAAGGGAGGTGGTAAGTGGTGACCTCAGGGTTCAGTGTTGGGCTCTGTGCTAGTTCTGATCTATGTTAATCACATCCAAAATGGAGTGCTGTGTTCTGATAAAATATTTGCTGATGACTACAAGCTGTATATTTAGTATATGAGGGTGAAAGAGTCTGCAGTTGCTGGTGTCTCTTGTCTGCAGTTGGATCATGACAGAGTCAGCCCAGTTGCTTCATCTTGGAACTTGCGGTTGAACCCTGAGAGGTGTGTGGTGTTGAGGTTTGTTCGAGGGTTTTCTGAGTAGATGGACAAGAATCTGCTGGCTCTGTACTATTTGGTTGGGATTCCGTTGAATTTTGTTCAATCCCACGGTGACCTTGACGTGGTGGTGGATGAGAAACTGAAATTTCACCATCATGTCAGAGAAGTATGGGAAAAGGCTTCAAGCCTGGCCAACAGCCCGCTGAGATCCACCATTTGTTGTAGTCCTCACTTCATGGTGTCCCTTTTTGTGATGCACATCTGGCCTATCATGGATTATTGTTCATCTGTGTGGAAAGTGGGCTTACTTGTGGATTTGCAATTGCTTGAGTCTGTGCAGAGGAGATGGACAAAAAGTGTAGATGGTCTTGCTGGATTGGATTACTTTTGCAGACTGAAGCTACTTGGCCTATTTTCTATTAAGGGAAGGTTTCTCAGAGTGGATGTTATTGAATGCTGGAAGATCATTTGCTGGTTGGATGGTGGCGCCGACCTTTCGGGTATTTTTTGGAGAGCTTCTGATGTGGGAACATGAGGCCAACCTTATAAGCTTTTGATGCCGGCTTGTAATGCCGACATCAAGAGGAGATTCTTTGGAGCACATGTGTTTGGTTGTGGAACAGCCTTCCAGGTTTTGTGGAGGAGTTAGATTCCTGGCTGCATTCAAGGGGTTGCTTGCAGAGCTTCTTGGCAATGTTCTGTTTGAGTTTGTTTAGGTTTTGGGAGGTCCTTCTGAAGCATGTTGGTACCTTAGCTTATGAATTGACCTGCCAGAAGAGCCATCTCCTTGTGGGTAGTTTACCCCACCTTTTTCATTTTTTCTTGTGCCCGGGAGGGTGGGCGCACGGGTGTATATATCTGTATATATGTGTATATATGTGTATATATGTGTATGTGTGTATATGTGTGTGTATGTGTTTGTATGTGTATGTATGTGTGTGTATGTGTGTGTATGTGTATGTGAGTGTGTGTGTATGTGTGTGTAAGTGTGCGCTTGCCTGTGCGCATGCTTGGGTGCGCGTGTGTGACTGTGGGAGTGGGAGTGGGTGTGGGTGTGGGTGTGAGTCTGAGTGTGGGTGGGTGTGGGTGGGTGGGTGTGGGTGGGTGTGTATGTGTGTACAAGCACGCGTGTGTATGCGTGTGCGGGTTGGGTGGATGGTGGATGTTTCTCTGTCTTGGTGTTGTCGTGGCGATGGGTTGTGATGTTCGTGTGCCTGTGTATGTGTGTGGGTGTGGGTGCCTGTGTGTGTGTGTGTGTGTGCCTGAGTGGGATGCATCAGCGTGCTCCTCTATCATTGTGATGCTGGAGTGGTAGGTTGTGGTGTGTGTGGCTGGGCCTGTAGCATATTCATGTATTTCTCTGTTGTACAGTATTCTGTTCTATAAATTATTCATTCAATTTTTGTCATACAAATGGTTTGTTTGTATGATAGCCAATGGTGCGCACTAATTCCAGTTCCTATACCTGAGGTATCATAGCTGTTCTCAATATTAGGCTGGCATGCATGGCTGTGCTGGCCTCCCCCGGCTCTGCTGCTCCTCGATGGCTTGTAGCGCTGCTGGAAGGAGGTGCAAAGGCAATGGTAAAAGACAGCATTTAACTTAATTGTCATACTGTGTATTAATGGTATTCTACTCTTCTTTGCAGATAAATCCAATGCCTGAATAATGGAGACGTCTACTTGTAGCCATCCTGATGTATATCTGCTGGGTTCAACTGAAGCAGCTCTGTTTGACACAAAGTTGCAATTGATTGGCGATGTTTTGCGAGTCTACCCGCATTATGTTAAGTAAAAGAGGACATAACATGACGCAGCTCAGCATACAGTGAAAAAGAAATTCACTTTTTGGGATCTGGCAACAATTCCGACTTGTCGCATTGACGACAATATTAAACAGCTGGAGAATTAGCAAAAAAGTGGGAATGCTTGAAGAACAACAAAGGCCAACAAACAAAAGCTCAAGTTTCCAATGAGTTATAGTACACTGCTTGCTTCAATAATAGATTTGCCATGGCACACAACTATGCTTTAACAATGATAAAAGTTCAGGAGGAATAAGCCTTCTTGCTGGTACAGAAGGAGGAGGAGCATTGAGGATCTAAGATATTACCTTTCCTTCCTTGTGTCTGGATCAGGCATTGATCAAATTTTAGCTGTTCCAAAGCTGACTTCAAGAACTTGCAGGGCCATGGCTAATGCAATAATGGAAGTTGTATATGACTGGAGCATCAAGGATTGTATCAGGGCATTGAGTTTCAATAAAACAGCTTTCAACACTGGATTGAAGAGGAACATGTATTTTACTGAATGTCTGCTTGAGAGAAAAGCAGATATTCAGCCTAGAGGCATCACATTCTGAACTTATTCGAGAAGAGGTTTTCAACATTACGTTGGGACCATCTAGTGGCCCTGAGAATCTCATATTTAAACGTTTCAAGTGTAGCTATTGGCCAAACATAGTAATTTTGGATTACAAACTCAAAGCACTGTTGAATACCTTAGAAAGTGTTAAGAACCTTGTACTAAAACAGCTTGAAATGACATCAGCAGGATGACTAATGCAAACTGTTAGAACTCACCCTTTTGTTCCTAAGTGGTGTTCCCTGGTGTGGTGTTAAATTCATGAAACCAGGTCCAGTTGTTGCTTGGAGTGGCTTTGGTTATCCCAAGCTATCAGCTACCCTGTTCAGCCTATCCTTTTGCCTATGCATGGGTTGCCCTGGTTGATGTTCATTCAAGTAAATAAATATATATTCATGTATAAAAGTGTATATTAACTATAACTAGTTAGTTGTATCTGTTCTTTGCAGTTATTTGGTGCAAAACTTTCACTAATACGCAATGGTCAGATTAAATGGTTATGCTTGCCAATTTAGCTACAACTAAAGCTTCCTTCATACTAAGCATGTCGTGTGGCCAATGCAATGGGTGAGTTGTGGATGAGTTAGAGGTGCATTTGGTTTGTAAGTATTAGATCAGTTTAGGTCAAGGATTAACATGATTAAGCATGTTTGTGGTTATGGTTTCTGTCTTATTATTTGATATATTCTTTGTAATTTGGTATATTTGATTGCAAATTTACTTTGCAGAAATTCTTATTTGGTGAATGATTCATTACCGTGGTAAATATCATTTCTGCTTATTCTTGATTAATTTGCTGTTTTCTTACTGCTTTTACTTGATTCAGTTCTTATGCACATTCATGTTTTGCTTTGTTTATTGATAGGACATTGATAAAAATTCTTCCTTTCAGTCATTCTTATTTGCTGATTTTGATAATTAATTTCCTATTTTGCTTGCTTCTATTTTCATACGCATGATTCAGCCTTTGCTAAATATTCAGCGATTTACTTCTTGAGTTAATTTATAATTTTCCTTATATTTGCTTGCTTTTGGGATGTTCTGGCATGATGAATAAGATTATTCTAAATTCAATTTAAATAATTATAAGTTAGCTAAATTTAATTACTGCTCCCAGGAACTTCAAAGGAAGACTTCAGCTAAGATGAACTGATTATTAATTTTTTTTTTGGTTCTTCTTATTTCCTTAAAGCTCCCTTCATCCTATACCTGTGCTCCAAAGTATAGGTTTTCAAGTTTGTTATAAGTCCTTTAGAAGCTACATCTATTGCTTTATGTCTTAAATATAGGTGGTTCGGAGACTAATTCTTCCATTTCCTCATAAATTGCGCTTCCACTCATTTTGGTTGTAAATCAAATTCTCAAGTGGACACATGTTATCCCACCCGCATGCACCACTGTGTGTGCCCATTTGTGATACCTAAATGAAGAAGCTATTGCACTGGCCTTTTTCAATAGAGATGTAGATGCATCCAAACAAAGGTTACTGATAGAACAACTCTCCGGCAAAGAGGAAGATACTCCAAAGCAAGTTTCTGTTGACCAGTTGGATATTGCCAATGCACAGCTTCATGATTTTGTGACATGTGTAACTCAGAATTTTCTTCAGATTCAAACACTTCCATTTTTGTTCATAGACATTGATCCTGACATTTGAATTTTGAATGATGAATACCTACAAGCCCAGAATATAGTGCATCAGCTCAAGATGTTTTAGGGCACCCCAGTGGTGTTACTCTTAGCTATGCAGGAATATAATGCGTTGTTGGCATAAGACGAAGATCAGACTTGGTTTGCACTGCAGGTTGTTCAAGACCATTGTAAAAGATACCCAGATTATAAGGAAAGTACTCAATTAGACGGTCTTGACCCGTCACCTAGCAAGTAGAAACAAGAGCTGGAGTTAAAATCACTTCCAGTGACTTAATTGGAAACTATCCACAGCATCAAAATTTGCACAACTTTGATTCTTCCAAATCAAAATTTTTTGGGACCCAAAAGGCACACCGTCTTTTAGTAGCTGATACAGATACATGCTAACAAAAATGTGCTATTTCCAGTGTTGTAGAAAATTCAACATTTATGCTGAATTGGAACCAAAGGGAGAGTGAAGCTGTGTTGCCATTTGCAGGGAATCACCACAGTCCATGCTACTAGCTAGCTATTAAAAATCAGGCTAGTCAAAATCTAAAAATTCATTATAGCTATATCAGATCAACAAGGGCTTGCTCATAACAAGTGATATCAGTTAATTGCACTATCCTAGCAGGCAAGCCATTCCCCACACCAACAAATCTCACACTTAAGGACCTACGGTGGACATCAGAAGGGCAAGGCAGAAACACCAACTTCAGCAAATGACCCTTAAAGCCAACAAACAAAGTAAAAAAAATGGAGGGCAGAATGGAGTGGGTCAAATAGCTATGTATACTTTTTTGGGTTGTAGCACCAATAGGGAATGCATATTATTTGCATTGCATGTATCAGTTACAATGTTTGATAAATAGCTATAGCAACCTGAAATATTATTTCTAAATAGGAATTTTTTTGCCAATTTACTGGAAAAACTACCTATCACCATTTGATCCCAGCCACAGTCTCACCACATCCAAACCAGCTTGCACATTCAATTTGATGTATTGCCTGATGAAATGGACAATCAGAATACAGATGAATGCATTGCAAATAGTAATTACAATATCACCTCTAACACGTTGAATCAAAAAACAGATGAACTCGACTGAAAATATTTGGTGAACCAGACATGATAATTGACAACTTCAAAGTCATAGCTATTCAATTAAAAAGGAAAAGATACCTACTTCTAAAACAATTGTCTACTACAAGGTGCAGCAGATGTTGTGATGCAGGCAAAAATGACATGGGAAAGGTATGAAAAAATGTTAAAAACATTGAACAACCACACAGAAACATATATCCTTGTCACTGGCATCCTGTCCCATAGGATCCAAAGAAGAAACAATTTGAGCATGATGGTCTATCTAAACAATTGCCTATCAACTTTTTGCAAAGCTCAACAAATCCCATTCTCTGAACACTGGAAAACTATGATCCAGTTGAAGTACTATGACCAATTGAATAACCAACATCGCACGCATTAACATGTATGGACTTCATACACTAGAAAACATCCTTCACAACATTGGCACTGGTTTTCTCATTGAAAATAATTGAAAAATATTCACGATAGCCAACCAGCAACTCCGCCAGTAGGGACTGACAAAATGAACAAACAACCACCTCCTGTGCCAGTGGTAATTGAAGATGCACCGCCCATGCCAGTAGTGATAAATCCATTCAATATTGCAATGCTCAACTTCCTAAAAACCATCCTCACCAGTCCCTCACAGATGTTTAATTAGTATACTCCACATATGGTATTCAAGGTGAGCTAAATACTGGATAAAATGTTTGCTCTTGGACAGACAGCAGCAGCGGCAAGTTTCATCCCCCTCAAGGATCATTGTTAGGTCTTCTTTGATGCATAATATTCATAAACAATCTTCTTGATAGAAATGTTCTTTTGAACTTGAGCAAGTTGCTGGCAATACTAAGCTAGAAGGAAATGCTAAACAAATTCTAGTGAAAGCAGATCCAATCAGACTTAAACAAAATTGTTGATAGATCAGAAAAGTAGCAAATGAAATTCTAAGTCAACACATGTTAATTCTGCACATAGGTCATCATTACCACGAGCACAAATACTCAATGTCCATGAAGAAACGAATTCCTGTCACAGAGGAGAAAGATGAAGGTGTCATCAGAGACAATCAAATGGTGGCAAACAATGTAACAATGCCATCATAAGAAGCCTTAAAATGTTAGGCATGATATCCTGCACTATCTTGTACAGCAGCAGAATTAGTATTCTCAAGTAATATTATGAGTTGTTAGACTGCATCTTGAGTATGCTGTCCAATTCAAGTAACCAATTCCAGAAAGGCTTTATTATATAAAAAAAGGTTTGTAGAGCTACCAAACTTATCAATTAGCTGCTCAATAAATTGTACACAGACAGATTAAGCAAATTCTGCCTTAAAACACTAGAGAACAGTTGAATTAGAGGTAACATGATTGTGGTGTGGATGATTATAAAGAGTAGAGGAAACATTGACAGGACAAGCATTTTTACTGTAGATGCAGTCCGAGCAGCCAGGAATTATGGATACAATATTCATGGGGAGCATTTCTCCCTCGACATCACATGCACTTTATTCAAGTGAGCTGTCCAAAAATGGAACAAGCTTTCAGCAGGGAGCATAAGTTGTAAACAGCGATACAATCAGATTGTTTTAGTGATGGCTTGACAAATTCTACCAGAGCTGCGATAACTTTCTGGTCACATCACGCTTACCTACCGGAATATATAGTGTCCAGCATTGCCATCCGTACAGTTAACAAAGTGCACGGCATTTGCACCAGCACAGTAAAAATGTTGCCCTGCATTGAACCTACTTGTTGCAAATTGGAGTCCAACAATAAAACCAGTCAGCATGGGTTTAAAAGGAATGAAACCAACTATCTGAAATCAATGTTGTAAATTTGGCAGCTTTGTCTTCAGGCACAGATTTGGGTTGTTCTGAGTATCATTGATAAATGCTTTTTCCAATTAGAACCTTTCCTGTTATTGATCTTTTAATAGAAAAATTACACTGACACATGATGGTCTCTTAGATGTACCAAGCATGCCCATGTATTCATGTTATAGCTGTTCTCCATAAAAATGAAAAAATATCTTGTTTACTATCAATTGTATTTTCATAGACTTTTTTTACTGTAATATTTAATCATCTAATCACACTCAAGTCCTAATCATTCTTGGGTGATAGGAAATGACTTCCAGTAGCTGTATGTTGTTTGTGCACTTATAAAAAAGTTTCTTGCCCATGATGAAATTAGAAAACCCATCCTCACAACTATCAGGAAAAACTACAGCATAGGACAAGCATAAAAAATTATCTGTTAGACAATATATATACATTTATTTTTATTAACTATCTAATAGCTACATTCTAAAAACAATATTTTTTTTTGGCACCTTCTAACATTTAATTTTCACATAAATTATTCGAAATAATAGGAGGTGCAGGGGATTAGCCCATTTAAGAGGGGAAATAAATTGCCTCAAGGTTCATCAAATATAACTATTTTTGGTCAATGATGAAACGTTGAAAGTTAGGGTCCTTATTGGTCACAATAGCAGCCCAAGGTAGATAGTTCAAGCTAAGGCAAACCAATATGGACCGGACCAGTGGCAGAGAAAAAACCTAACAAACTGACTGTATAGCTGTTCCTAGCGCACTGCACCGGATACGCATCAAACCATCCCAAAGCAACTTGTACAGTTTTTGGTACAGTATCCGTAATGCACCAAAAAAAGTATGAAAAACAAGTGATGTGAGGAGAGATCACTCTACAAGCTATAATACTAAACCTAGGCATTGCTCTTGAACACATGCCCTAACCCCGTTACCAAGAACCACTGGCACATATTAGCAAAACCCTGTTCATTTTGACATACCACAGCTTGCCGTGAGCGGGTGTTGCTATTCAAATGGTTTGCTTTGTTTGTTTGTTGTCAAAATAATGCTATGGTAGTCTACAGCAGAACAAAACATTTATATTAAAAATGATATACATATCAATGTAGGACATGGAGAATATAGATAACATTGATAAATGGTCCATTTTAATTTGATTCTGGCTAGTTCCAACACTTGGTGTGCCCCCAAGGTGATGAGAGACAGACTATAGGACAACAACACCGGACAAACTGTAGCTACGCTGGCCACAGCACTGAGATAAGATTGCCACGGTGTTGCCAGTCCAAAGTTTTTTTTCCGTGCAAGTGCACAGAGGTGAATTGACTTGTTTGACCTTGATTGATCTACATTGCAAAATGGGAATAACAATAGCATAATGAGTTGTTTGAAAACTTGATATTGGACCAAGTCTGACATGGTTAACCATCTGCGGTCTTGACATCAAACACAGGGTAGCACGATAAAACGGGAGCTTGAAAACAAACCAATTTGGACACAAGGAACCAACATACCTATGAAATATTAGTCCCAATCAACCTGATCCATGAATTTTCCACCCTGAAATTAGCAGCTAGTGATAAACACTGTATATACAAAATTTCTAATTCACAGTCTTTTTGAGTTATTCCAAAGTGAAAATGTGTCGAGTCTTCTCTGTTGACATAACATCCCAGATGTTTTAATCATCTCTTACCTTTGATCTCTTACCTTTGCAGCCCCCTCCAGCAGGTCCACATCAAGTGGGGAGCAGCAGAGCCGGGGGAGGCCAGCACAGCCATGCGCGCCAGTATGCTGCTGAGAACAGCAATGTCAACACAGGTATAGGAACTGGAATTAGTGCGCACTATTGGCTATCACATGAACCATCCGCATGCATGACATAAAGAAAA
>SDVV010034002.1:0-11228 GCA_016164225.1 Gammarus roeselii
CTCCCCCGTCCGTTAGCTGGCCGCGGAAAAACCCGTTCCTTCCCCCCTCCCCCCGCTGCGGTTACCCCGTACGCTCGGTGAGTCAAGGCTGCATGCATCGCGTCCTACCCCGAGCGGCTCTTTTATCCCTATCTATTCCTTCACAGGGCGGTTTTCGGAGTACTTACTACTACTTGCGGCTTACACCACCACAGGTGGAAACCGAGTCTATGAAGCCACAACAACAGCATGACCGAATGAGCGCATCAGGGCCGCGTCAAAACGCAGTCATTCACTTAAGCCCATCCATTACAAGCTCCTGAATGCCAGCTGAACGCCTTCATTTAACAAGACTTCTGTCTTCTTCTAGGCCGTCGCCCACCCCCCTCCGCTTTCATAAACTTTTTCTCCAATCTTCCTTCATCAATTCTACTGTTGTCCGAACCGCATCAGAACACATGAATTTTCTCCGTCATCCAACTACCCCACCATCTTGTTATAATCCGAACTAAGTCCTCAATGATCATATCTCGCAGCGTCACTCAGGCCACACCTTTGAAACATTTCGACCTTCTTCTACCTTACGTTCTCACTCGGTCGTCTCAGCCCCCGTACTGCTACATTGGAAACCTACACCTTCATCCAACCCTCTTGGTGCTTCCATACCCAATGTCCTGCTGCTAGTTGCACTCATCAGTGCACTAAACCCTTTGCTTTCTTCCTATACTCCAAATGTTACCTCAGTTTGCACTAGTTCTCCACTTGAGAGCCCAGGCTCTGATTTCTAACAAATAATTCTTCACTTCTGCGCACAATAATTTCACTCGCACCGTCATCCCTCGTACATTTCACTAATTTTGTTTCACCCGTGTTAAGTTACATCTTTCTCCTCTCATACTCCTAACCAAACTCCGACACTGCCTGTAAAATCTTCTGGAATCGGCGACCGGTGCCGTATCGTCCGCAAACGGCAATTGACTCAGCAGCCAATTCTGATCAATTCCGCTCACCCTCCACCTAATGCACTCGCGCTCGCCTACCTAACCAATCCATCCATGAATAAATTAAACAGCCAGGAAGACAACGCCACTTTGTCTCAGTCTAAACACTCAACTCGCTCCCTACTCTGAAACATGTTCCGTTGCCAACATAAAAACTCTGGAACGTTGTAATCAAGTTTCCGTCAAATCAAGTCTCAATGCCCTCCCTTCGACCCTATCGTATGCCTTTTTCAGATCAATGAAGGCCCAGAACGTAACGTTTCCCTTCGCAAGATAATTATCATTGCCTCCAAAAGCCGCTCTGTTCCTGGTCAATCGCACCATCCGAACTGTTCCTAATCCTCTTGGTTAGTCCTCTCCCGTACAACTTACCCACTACAAGCAACAAACTGATACATCTTGGGTTAGTGCATTTATTTGTATCACCTTTACCCATGTACTGCAGAGCAATGCATACTCTATCGGCACCACGCCCGATACAAAACATAAATGTAATAGTCTCACCAACCACTCAACTACCGTTATTCCACACTTCTTTACGCTCTCAATCGCAAGTCGTCCCAGCCGGGGTCTTTCTTTGCTTCCATCACCTCTACCTGCTCTTGCATTTTTTTTCATACATGTTCTCGTCACAATTTCTTCCTCTATTAACAGCATCCGTGTTCCACCACACAATGCAACAAAGTCAGCCTCTCAGAAACCCGCAGCATTCAACAACTCGTCAACTCATCAATCACCTCTTTCCATCATCAACCGGCGGAACATATTCACCACATCCTAGTTCTCCCTCTCTCCCTTTCTCACCCTCTTCCCCTGCTCTACTTGTACCTTCCCCTGCTCTACTTGTACCATGTAGAAATGAAAGCGGGAAAGCGGATAAGCTTGTGCTTGGAGTGGCGTTGGTTTACAAGTGTTTACAAGAGTAGGAAGACAACTACAGGCCTATTGGCCCAAACTAGGTTGCCTTCTGATGGCAAGAGGGGTATTTCTGGAGTAGAACGTATAAGAGGCCAATTGACCCAAACTATGTTGCCTTTTGATGGCAAGAGGATTAGTTCTGAAGTAGAACGTCTATGAGAGCTTCGTTTGCCATTTGTGTTTTGTTTGATAACAACAGGAAATGGAACGGCTTAGCAATTTATCGGCGATTTATGTAGAACTCATCGAGCCGCGACTTGAACGTTTCGATTGTATTGCTGTTTACAACCTCCGCTGGAAGTTTGTTCCATTCTTCGACAACTCTAAACGTGAAGAAATTGCGCGTGATGTCGAGTGAAAAACGTTTCCCAACAATTTTCTATCCATTGTTCCTTGTCACTCCGTTTGTATCTAGAGTTAAAAGGCTCGCCCTTCATAATCTTATACACTTCTATCATGACGCAACGTTTTTCTAGCGAATAAGGATTGAGCGAATGAGGATCATGACGCAACGTTTTTCTAGCGAAGAAGGATTGAGTTAACAAAGCCTGTCTTCGTACGATTTATTCCGCAGCGAGGGGATGAGTTTGGTAGCTCTACGTTGAACCATTTCAAGTTTAATACCGTCTTTTCTAAGAAATGGAGACCAGCATTGAACGGCATACTCGAGATGCGGTCAAACAAATGCATTAAATAACTTGAGCATACTGTGTTAATTTTTGTACGAGATAGTGCGGGATATTATACCTAGCATTTCTTTCCCTTTCTTGGCAGCATCGTTACATTGCTTGCTGCTTTTTAAGTCGTTACTAATGATGACACCTAAATCTCTCTCTTCGGTGACTGGAATGAGTTTCTTTCTGGTCATTGAATATTCGTGTTTGGGGTTATGAGGACCTATGTGCATAACTTTGTGTTCGTCTACATTAAATTTCATTTGCCACTTTTTTGACCAATCAACAATTTTGTTCAAGTCTAGTTGGATCTGCTAACACTCTAGTTCAGTTTGCACTTTTCCTCCGATCTTAGTATCGTTTGCAAACATGCTAATATTTGAGAGTACGTTTCTATTGAGATCGTTAGAGAACTGGCCCTAACACGGATCCTTGAGGCACGCCGCTTGTAACATTACCTCAGGGGTAGGAAGCTCCGTTAAGTACAACTCGCTGCCGTCTGTCCGTAAGCCAGCATTTTATCCAGTTGTTAAGCTCGCCTCGAATACCGATGCTGTGCAATTTACTAATTGGGCGCTTGTGGGAGACTTAACTAAAGGCCTTTCGAAAGTCAAGGTAAATGATGCCGATTGGAGATTTTGTGGTGCGGATTTCGATTATATTTCTGAAAAAGAGTAGCAAATTTATAAGACAGGAACGGTTGTGTCTAAAGCCACGCTGGGAGTCGCCAATCAATTTGTTTGATTCTAAGAATTCTGTAATTTTATAAGTTATCAAACTTTCCATCAACTTGCCAATGACTGAGGTGAGACTAATTGGACAGTAGCTGCCAGAACACTTTTTGTCCCCTATTTTAAAAATTGAGGTAACATTGGGCTCTTTCCATTTAGAGGGGCGGGAGCTATTTGTGAGAGATTGGGTGTAAATGCTTGATAATTGTTCGGCGATTTCGTTTCTAGTCTCTTTCAGAATTCTAGGATGAATTTGGTCTGGACCTGGAGATTTGGTGACTCTCAATTTATCAATATATTTAATAACTTAGGTGGGGGAGAAGTTCATTGTGGTGAGGGCTCCAATATTCCTAATTCAATGAGGGCTATGATATCCCCAGGATTAGGAATATCCTGATTCTCTAATGTAAATACAGAGCAAAAGTATTCATTAAGTAGAACCCTCATTTTGGTGTCATCCATTTCTAGCTCACCAACATCGTTCTCGAGAGAAACTATGACAGATTTTGATTTTTTTGCTCGAAATATAACTAAAAAATTGTTTCGGATTAGTTTTGGCATTGACAGAAATCTCATTTTCATAATCTTTCTTCTTACGTTTCCGGACCCTCTTAAGATCTCGTCTGCTAATTTTGTATTCATTTTGCTACGTCGTCATGTGGATGTTTCTGCTTTATCGAATGCTTTGCTTTCTTTCGTGAATGAAGGCGCTGCAATTCTCCTTTCCAGTACTTGGGCTGATAGACTGCTGTTCGTCTGTTTTTGCGCGGGATATGCTCATGTTCGATATTTTTAAGTACAGTCAAGAAATAGTCAAGCGATTGATTGACATCTTGTCCGAGGGTTATATCTGCTGACACAATTGACGCTCTTAAGCCATCAAAATTAACTAATCTGAAGTAAGGGATTTTTTCGCAGTTTGTTGATGTTTTCAACTCGAGTTCTATCAAAAAACGGATACAGTTGTGGTCACTAGCTCCGAGGGGTTCAACTACTTCGACGATCGTGACATGAGAGTCGCTTGCACTAAATAGGAGATCAAGAATGTTGCTCCTCTAGTAGGTGTCTTCACCATTTGGGTCATGAACTTATCGTCTGCAAAATCAATCAGACGTTGGCCGGTGGCAGTACTTTCGTATGATTCCCAATCAATGTCGGGGATATTGGAGTCGCCAACAACAATTCTGCGTTGGGTTGTGACAACATCGACGAGGGTGTTGTAAAGATCGATATCATCTGCAACCTTGCTTTCAGGGGGGCGATGGACGAGTGTGATTTGACATTTTATATGTTTACCGACTACTTGGATTGATACTATGTCGTGCCTATTGTTTGGAATGGTGACTTCTAATATTTGCAGAGTGTTTTTCACGAGAAACAGCACTCCTCCGCCCTCTCGGCCTTGTCTATCTTTTTGAAATAGTGAGTAACATGGGGAACAGTAAATTCGCCTAAATAATGTCTGGTGCTCAATTTCATCCACAATTCTGTGATTGCTATTATGTCGAAACTTTCCTTCAATGCATGGATACCTAATTCTTCGATTTTGTCTCTGAGACTTCAAACGTTCGCGTAGTAACATTTGAAAGTACCGTTGGTCACATTGACATGATTTGCTAGACTTATTTTGCTTCTACTCTGAGATTTAGTGTCGGAGCCAAGACTTTCGTTTGCGTTTACACGGGTTGTACTAGCGGAGCTGCGACTACTGCCTCTAACTCGGACTGGATTGATGACAGGAACTTTTTTTCTAGGACCTGTGGTGGTGTTTTGATGGGCACTTGTATTTGTTGTGTATCTCGTGTTGAAACGGGCGGAGGTCGCTGTGTCGTTTCGTCAGGCACTGCTGGCGGAGTTGTTGGTTTGATATCGTTTACGGTATTTGACTTATTTTCGTTGACAAGTCCAGCGCCGATGTTTTTAAGGATTTTTTCGATGGTATAAAGTTCATACGTGTTGATGCGAATCTTGTTGGTGATTCTATTGAAGTTATAATACTTTGGGTCGCAGAAAATTACTAGGCGATTGTTAAGTAAAATAATCTTGCTTAACTTGTATCTACTTTGGTTCGGATGATGCAGGATGCCAGTGACACGGCGGTTCGTGTGTGAAGGTTTGATGTTGTTTAGCATGGCTTCATATCTTTTCCATGTCGATACCGTCTGCGACACGTGTTTAGCTCCGACTTGTATTATAATTCGCTTAGATGAATGTATCCTTCCTTTTGCGATTATGCCTTCAGCCTCGTAAATTTTCAAATCAGCTTTGCTGAGTATTTTTAGTTGAATTCTTCCTTTTCGCTGATTTGATTTGAAGGAGATGACATTGTAATCACCGATCACTATAATTTCCTCTGCATTCTGCGAGTCCATTTCAAAGGGCGATATATCGAATCGGTTACGTGTATTGGGTCGAAAGTGGTAAGATTGTGGTCCAACGTGTGTTGCATTGTCACAGCGTGACTGCCTCCTACTAACTACAGTTGAGTACAGAGCCTCGCTATCTTTGACTGAGTTTTCTATCGGTTTAATACGATCGTTTGTATCACAGTCTAGAGCCGAAAGCTTCTTGGCGAGTTCGGTGTCTAGGTGCACTTGGAGTTCTTTCACATGATTTTGGGTGGCCTTGACAGTTTTTTCGACTGCTGCTAATTCGCTGCTTATCAGATCTTTAAATTCGTGAAATTGTTTCTGCACGTTTTCCAATTTTAATTCAACAGCTATCAATCGGGTATCCGTGTTGACTGCACTGTTATGCATAAACCATTGGATGAGACTGTCTCTGTTTTGGATATGACTTCGAAAGCATGACTGATTTGTGCTTTCAGTTGTTTGGTTCCCTCTGCCGCTTGACAAAATTTACAGCGCAATGTCTTGCATTCCCCATTTGAGGGACTGCTACGCAAAGTCCTGGAAGAGCCAGAAGGACTTGGGCAATCCATTAGTACAGGGGCGTACGAGGTGGGGCAGATGCCACATTCTAGCTTAGTCTAAATCATCTTGGACTGTTATAGAATTTACCGTTGGGAAAATAGACCGTCAGTTTGAGTTATATTTTTTGTGATTTCTTGTAGACAGCAGATATCAATGCAATACCATAATTAGATGCGGGATGTGGGATGTGATGATTCGAAAACAGAACTAAAACGGAAATAATACAAAGGAGAGTCGGATGCGCGTATCGTCGGATGCGCGTTAGTGCAAGGTTACTTCCTATGCAGGGATTTGGGTTGAATGCAAAGCTAAACTAACTTATAGCTGCTCCCATCTGCTTCTCAATAAATGAATGATATCATGATTTTGGGCACCAACCTTGTACCAGACATGACCGGCGGAGTATCAGAAGATGACGAAAAAATAATTACAATTCAGTAAGTGGGGTGTTATGATATCGTAGCACGATTCTAAGCTGCAAGATGTAAAGTGGTACAATACAATGATACTACCTGATACAAGATACTTGTGGTTTTGTTACAGAGAACCGGCGACCTTTGACAATGTTGAAAATCGTAATTCCAGTAACATCTTAGAATACGGTTGAGGTGTAGGGGACGATCGGCTCTGACAACGGCTGAAGAGTCGCGGGGAGGAGGGAGAAGCGTGAGGGCACTTTAGAAAGAGAATGGCTTATACAGTTGCTCCCAGTTTTTAAGTCACAGAAAATTCCACTTGATTAGGATTGATGCAAATGTCACACAGACAGATATTTTTGTATAACCTGTAGTTACTTTTTTCATTCAAGTGAAACTGGAGTAATAACAGATACAAAAACTCTATATATTCTTGTTGTTGAACTTTGGCAGTAGTGCTCCCGTTCATTGGTTTTATTTTTTATTTTTATTGATTTGATTTGATTTGATGATTGTCGGAGGCGCGTTAGTGCAAGTTACATCTTTTTGCGGGATAGATTTTAGGGTATTGAGTTAATTTGAGACTTTTTTCGGGACAAATTCCCCAATAAGTAAACTGACAACATAACATGGACATAATCTTTCTTGATCAAATGGTGGCTGCTTGGTTTATGGTTTCAGAGTTTAGTGCAATGATACTGCCCACTCCAAATTCCCTCGAATTTTGTTACAGCAAACCGGTTTCATTTGAAAATGCTGATTATTTGAATACCAATAGCACATTAGAATACTGATAAAGACAGGCAGGTACACACGCACCGCTAAAATAAAAGGTAAACGAACCAGAGCTGCATCCTAACAGTGTGTCATTCTAACAGAAGCATCCTAACAGAACGGAAATACGTTTCCAAATATAGTTGTGCGATGACAACAACCAGTTGCATTTGAAGAGTTAAAAGTAAGTATACTAGTAAATAACTGCTAAGGGATAGGCAAGTAGTATGGGCACAGCTATAATAAAAATATAAATCGAAATCAAACCAATAGATCATAAATTAATACACTTGTTTTCACAGTGCTGATATAGGTTATCAAGACCAAACTATGCAATGACGGCTATTGTAACCATTAACGGCTATTTTGTTGACGCGATGTCCCGCAGCAGCGGTACGATGTCCCGTAACATCGGTGCGAGGTCCCGTAGCAGCAGTACGATGTCCGGAGTCAAGTCGAGGAGGCCCGTAGCAGCGGTACGATGTCCAGAGGGAGGGCAGGAGACGCTGCTCACATGGGGCGAAGCAGGGCGAGATAAACAGATGTGTTTGTCCCTTAGGCTGACGACACAATAAAGAGGAGTGTTTGTATCCTTGGGCTGGCACGCTAAACAGAAGGGTTTACATCCTTGGGCTGGCAGCACGATACACAGAACTGTCTGTATCCTTGGGCTGACAACACGAAAAACGGAAGTGTCTGTATCCTTGGGCTAGTAACACGATAAGCAGAAGTGTCTGTATCCTTGGGCTGGCAACTAGATTAACAGAAGTGATTGTATCCTTGAGCTGGTAACACGATAAACAAAAATGTTTGTATCATTGGTCTGGCGACACGATAAACGGAAGTGCCTGTATTCTTGGTCTGGCAACACGATAAACGGAAGTGTCTGTATTCTTGGGCTGGCAACACGATAAACAGAAATGTCTGTATCCTAGGGCTGGCAACACGATAAACAGAAGTGTTTGTGTCCTTGGGCTGACAACACGATAAGCAGAAGTGTGCGTCCTTGGGCCGACAACACGATAAGCAGAAGTGTCTGTATTTTATAGCTTGCAACACGATTAACAGAAGCGTCTATATCCTTGGGCTGGCAGCATGAAAAACGGAAGTGTCTGTATCCTTGGGATGGTAACAGGATAAACAGGAGTGTTTGTATCCTTGGGCTGGCAACACAATAAACAGAGGTGTCTGTATCCTTGGTCTGGCAACACGATTAACAAAAGTGTTTGTATCCTTTAGCTGGCAACACGATAAACAGAAGTGTCTATCCTTTGGCTGCCAACACGATAAACAGAAGTATCTGTATCCTTGGGCTAGCAACACGATGAACAGAAGAAAAGTGATTTAGGTGGGGAATGTGCATTTACTGTGACTGTTAATGCAGTGAAGGAGGGGTGAGGCTTGGAATGTGGGCCTAGTAGCATGAGGGCTTAATTAGGTAGGCAGAATCTCTGCCGTTACCTTGCTTCAAGGCTGTGTAGGGTAGTGGAGAGGCAAGCAGCGGATTTCTGCCCTTACACTAACGATCACAAACACATAAACACTATGTTGTTGTTACGGCACACACACTTCTTTTGCACTGGTGCGATTATTCAGATTTGCCATGTATAATATTTACCACATCAAATGAAAGTGACCTCCTCTATTTATATCGAGCAGAGGAGGAAACTAGCCACAACCACATCTCAGGTGAGTAAAGTTGGCTTATGGTTCAGTGATGGATTGATCGCAGATGAGTTTTGTGTTGCGTTCCAGGAGAGGTGTGGTGAGGCTGTTGTGTGTGCGGGTGTTGAGAGGAGAGGGTGGAGGAGTGTCTGAGCATCTACTGGTGGAAATAAGATAGATTAGGAATGAAACCTGAGTGTACGGTGAGTAAAATAGTGAGATGAGGAAGATAGGTAGTGAACGTGAGTGAACTGTGTGTGACAAGTAGAGCTGAAAAGTTCTGCCAGGCGTTGAAGTGGGAATATGAGATTGTGAAATTACAAGGCGTAGGGAATGTTGATGAAGAATAAGAGACGTTTTGAGGTGCGTTGTTGAGATATGCGAAAAAGTATGTAGTGTGGGCCGTATGGGCGGGTGTAAGGGGATGTGTTACGATTGTTCGAGCGACGAGGTTAAAGTAGCGTTGTCTCAGAAGAGAAGAGCATTTGATGAGTGGTCGAAGGCGAGTCATGTGATGGCTTATGACAACTATAGGGAGAAGTGAAAAGAAGTGAATTGTGTGGTGAGGAATGGAAGGTGGGACGCAAATGCTATACAGGTGAAGTACGTGGTTATGGCATAGTAAGAAAGCAAACTCTGGGAGTATTGAGAAAGAATGGGAGAATTCAGAGCTGGGTTATTGACGAGATAATTGCGTGCGGTGTGCGCCGTCGGGCGGGTGTCGGAGGAACGGTTGCGAGTGGTGGAACGACGAGGTTACAATGGCGGTGTCATGGATGGGGAGAGTCTGTGAGGACTGGTAGCAGGTGAGGCCTGCGTTCAAACATGATCGAATCATTTATTCCTCACCTCACATCTCCTGCCTTCTGAGTTCACACGTGCATTAGAGTTGATGAATCTGTAATTTTTGGGTTCACGCAAATGAGCTCGTACAATGCCGAAAGAGTTTAGCAAAGGTGGACATCATTTTGAGTGGCTGCGTAACGCATGGGAACCTGGAAATCGTAGGGCGAAACACCACTGTTGCAATTTTGACGTGTGGGAATGAAACCGTTTCTTTCTCCTTTTTTCATTTGTGCATATAAGACAATATTCAGGTCTGTTTGAAAATAAGTATCTGGGAGGCCTAAAATATTGTCTGC
The DNA here is from genome assembly GCA_016164225.1 of Gammarus roeselii. Lineage (NCBI taxonomy): Eukaryota > Metazoa > Arthropoda > Malacostraca > Amphipoda > Gammaridae > Gammarus > Gammarus roeselii. The sequence continues at coordinate 10,234 of SDVV010034002.1, forward strand.
ATTTTGAGAGTGGCTTAATCACCTCACAGAGTAAACACCCCACCCCAGGTGGTGGTGTTTACTTCACGAACTAATTTGACATGCTTCAGGTGTCTCTCTAAAGAAAATGAGATTAAAAAGGAAGTCAATATCATGAAAAATAATTCGTGCCGTGTTACTTGCCTCAACAGCAGAACAGGTTCAGCTGATAAAATAAACAATATAATAGGAGAATACTTCTAGTAGAATGAGTAAAAAATTTATGCCCATTACAAAATAGCCAGTCGAGCATTCTGTTCCGTTTCTAATTATGTGCTAACAGTTGTATATTTGCTATTAATCCAGTGAATAATGGCTGTTCCGAGGGTATTTACCAGAGCTTCGTTCGTTTCTTTTAATTCGACTGCTGCAAAGAAATCTTTGGTTAGCAGTCTTAATATTTCGTCGTATGATGGTAACGGAAATACTTATGATCGGTTAGATATCCTCTTAGTTCACTTCATTGAATTATTAGTTTGATATAGAATAATCAAAGCATTTCCTAAGTAAACGAAACAAAACATTGCATTGCATTCTGTTAGTAGGTTCCATGGCAGACGAATGTTATAAGTCTTGCTTACCCTTGAAGACGAAAACTATCCCCTCAGAAGACCTAATAACTAGACCCTGGATTACCATTGATGTTGAAATAAGAACTACAATTCATTTTCCGGTCTTATACTCAATTTAGAAACAACGTTAAAGGCTTCATTCGATCTTCTAATCAAATTTACTAATTGGTGACCAATAATATACCTGGGTACCATAACAATAAATCTAACCAATCTTTGAAACTATTAATAATTCATAGAAACGAGTACTCAGAACCAATGAAGACTATCATCTTGAGCATGTATCGAATAACAATTTTGCCCATTCTTCTTATAATTTTTTACCAGTTATGACTCATGACGTCACCTCTATTACCAAGTCATAATCAAGATCAGTATAATCAGAAAAAAACAAATATATATATA
>SDVV010034003.1:0-11228 GCA_016164225.1 Gammarus roeselii
GAGGCAATGATACGATAAACAATGAGGCCACGGGGGCAATGATACGATAAAGGGTGAGGCCACGGGCGCAATGATACGATAATCGGTGAGGCCACGTGGACAATGATACGATAAACGGTGAGGCCACGGGGGCAATGATTCGATAAACGGTGAGGCCACGATGGCAATGATACGATAAACGGTGAGGCCAAGGGGGCAATGATACGATAAACGGTGAGGCCACGGGAGCTATGATTTGATAAACCGTGAGGCAACGGGGGCGATGATACGATAAACGGTGAGGCCCCGGGGCAATGATACGATAAACGGTGAGGCCACGGGGGCAATGATACAATAAACGGTGAGGCCACGGGGGCAATGATACAATAAACGGTGAGGCCACGGGGGCAGTGATACAATAAACGGTGAGGCCACGGGGGCAGTGATACAATAAACGGTGAGGCTACGGGGGCAGTGATGCAATAAACGGTGAGGCCACGGGGGCAGTGATACAATAAACGGTGAGGCCACGGGAACAATGATACAATAAACGGTGAGGTCACGAGGGCAATGATACAATAAACGGTGAGGCCACGGGGGCAATGATACAATAAACGGTGAGGCCGCGGGGGCAATGATACAATAAACGGTGAGGCCACGGGGGCAATGATACGATAAACTCGCTATTCGGCCCTCGAATGGCCAGGCGCGGAACGACTTGAAATTTCTCGTTGTGTCAACCCAGAATGTCCAGGTTTCTCCTAATAGAATAAGAAGTAATTCTTGTATCCACGAGAAATTTCCTTTGTCCATCAGACAGTAGAACTGTTTCATGGGGACAAGAATTACTTCTCAAGATATTTGGAGACCAATAAACTGATTCAGAAGAGCTTAGTCAATTTCGAGGTATTTTAGGCACCTCTTCATCGTAACCAAGGATCTTCGAAGTGCTATCTTCCGGCAACTGCTCTCTTCACTCCAATTGCCTCTTCACGAGAAAGAACCGGCGGCGGGTGATGTAAATTAGCCCGAAATCTCAGTACCGTTGATCATTTAGTTATTATCGACATTACGCTCAGCACCATTGATCATTTAGCCATTAGCGACATTAAGCTCAGTACTAATGATCATTTAGTTGTTATCGACATTAAGCTCAGTACCATTGATCATTTAGCCATTAGCGACATTAAGCTCAGTACTAATGATCATTTAGCTATTGACGACATTAAGCTCAGTACCATTGGTCATTTAGCCATTAACGACATTAAGGTCTGTACCATTGATCATTTAGCCATTGACGGCATTACGCTCTCCTATTTCAGTAAAATGCGAGTGTTAATTGTTCGGTATTTCCTACATGATTTAGGAAAACAACAGACGGTATTTATGATACAACTGATATTCGTCACCGGGATAACAGTTTTTGGAGTATCGGTCTACCGCCATAGCTTATTGCTTCTAATTCTTGATTCAACAGAGAATATTTGTTTACGCTCTGCCACTGCTGATTCCGACCCTAGTGAGATATTTTATACTACCTATTATTAGACAGACACACAATGTGATACTTAGAAAGTAGACTAGAATGAATGCCTGGGTATCTCAAAATCTGAAAAACTTGTTCTGTTCAAGTTAGCTTATATTTGACACAGTACAGCTTGTCTTCAGAGCAGGCGTTTTTTGGTCGATGCGTTCGGAAGTTTTATAGCATTAGTTGGAAATGTAGTGGAAACAACTAATTGCAAGACACGCTTAATATCGATGTTTGAACCACTTTCATGAACCGAATCAATTGTCCCACAGCCCTTGGTTCATAAGAGCCTCACACCAACTCATAACAGCCGTCTAGTGATACACATAGAATCGTCTGCTAGGCGTTAGTGACGTTACAAGAAACTGTTGGCCCCTAAAAAAAGAAAATTGAGCCTTTTTTTAATGTTGAGTCCCCGAAGAGGGAGGTGTATCATCGTGATGCCAATTCAAGTTTTCCAGAGCTACCAATGGGAGGAGAGAGAAATGGGAGACGCCCGACATTCAAATGCTATTAGGTCTTCATTAAAGAACCTAAAACTTAGATGATTTGAGACGTGTTAATGCTAAGGATAATTTGACTCGACAAGGCTTTATGATGTAAATTCGACTTGGGTCTAGGTGACATCATTGCCTCAATGCTACCAGCGCCATCTCGGTATAAGTTTGTACCTTTTGACCGCATGTCTACGACCGACCATACCACGGCCGGGCCAAATAATATCAACAATTTTTTTTAACCAAACATCTATTAAGTATTTCGAAGCCTAGATTGGGTAGGCGTCCTTCTCGTGTAACTAGCAGGCACTTAGTTCATCATTCTGCCAATAGGTTCTAATCCTTTATGTAGTTATTTTGAAGCGTTAGTAAAATGGTTGGAAAAATTGCAGCAGGACCCAAGAATTTGTTAAATGCACTGATTCCTGTTCCTTATGAACAGCTCGTAATAATTTACTACAATTAAAGCGTAGATCGGGTAGTAAACAGTAAACAGATCGGGTAGAAAACAAGTAGTAATTTACTACAAGGAAAGCGGAGATCGGGTAGTAAACAGTACAGTCGCCGGAAGATGGACTTATACAGCACAGGCAAGATCATGGCCTGAAACACCTTGATACTGACGGAACATTTTAAGGTCGTTTGTAGTATGATGAGAATATTTAGCCATGAACTAACCAACTTTTGCCAGGTCCTTCACAGCAGCGAATGACTTGCACATGCTCAAAGTAGTCTATTCCTTCTCAAGTACACCTAGTGAAATGTCATGTCTTGTAAACATTTTCATGCAGAGATCATAAAATGGAATGTTTATTGTTTCCTTTTTTATATTTAAATGCCGAGAAGCAAGTTGCATAACAACATCAGCTATTCAATGTTATTTCTAAGAGAACCCGAATGCACTATTGCAGCTCTGCTTGTCAGCCGTTCATTTATCCTTTTATTGGCAGAACTTGTGATGTTACTATTTTTCTTCATCAAAAACATATATTTTCGTAATGCCACGAAAGCGCTATGGCCCAATGCTGCGTATTCATCAAACAAAAAAGTATATTATTTATTTCATCGACTTTTCCCCCGATTCTAACCCTCCCTTCTAATTTTTTATATCTTATTACTGTAGAAGTGTGACGGGGAGACATGCAGATAGAGAGTCAAACAGACAGACAAGCAGACATACACACATTATCATCGTGCGATGTGCTTTCATCAGAGTAATAAACCATTAACCTATTTTAAACTGTCTGGAGCGCGGTTACAGTCGACAAAACATGATTGTAATTTGAGTGCCTTGAAAAGGCTATCAACAACGATTGAACACAATCACTAGCCTTTGTAGTGTGGGGTTAGACTTTGATAGACTATCAACAGTCATTAAATGTTACCACTAAGTCTTTGTTGGGGGGGGGGGGTTAGGATTTCATACAAAATGTAGACTAGACTGATATTTTGGTATATTGTTGACATATGAAGGTATAGGCAGACGAGCAATAGGCCTACTATCCCATCATCAGAGTCTTGCTCTGGCGTTGCAGAGGCCTCATGCACCCTATTCTGTTTTCATATGAATCAGTTAAAGATGTTATATACGAACGCAGACAATCGTCTAAAAATGTGGTTATGGAAGGGATTTTTCGTCAACTGCAAGAAAATACAAACGAATTTGACATAATTTCTTAATTGTATCTGAGCTGCTTAGCCTGTTCCAATTAACTGCGAAACAATCGGAACCAAACTTCTCTGCCAGTCTTATGATTGGCCATTGTTGGTCAATGATTGGTCAATCTGAACGCAAAGGATTACAAAACCTGATCGTCGAGTGACACGAACAAAGACTTCTTTATTTAATGCTACTGAATATCACGTGAAAAATTTCAGCAATTCAGTCGAATTTTGTAGCTGGCGGTATTATCTTTGTGATTATCCACGATTGATTTTGTAGCTGGCTGTGTTATCTTTGTGATTATCGACGATTGATTTTGTAGCTGGCTGTGTTATCTTTGTGATTATCGACGATTGATTTTGTAGCTGGCTGTGTTATCTTTGTGATTGTCGACGATTGATTTTGAAGCTGGTTGTGTTATCATTTTTTACTACAGCCAGTTACAAAATCAAGAATTGATTTTGTAACTGGCTGTATTAGCATTGTGACTATCAAGGATATACTTTTTAGCTGGCTGTGCTATTATTGTAATTTATTTTTTGATCAACGTATCGCCCAATGGAAAGGAAGCGTCGAAATGAAACTTAAAGATGTAGCATTGCTAATTTAAAGATTAGTGAAACATCTGCTTAGATGGTCGGTTTCTGCTTATGATGGTTCAAAATATGCTTCAATAGAGCCAGTCTCGTTTGCATCGAGACAAAACATTGATTTCTATGCGATGCGATTGCTCTTTGAACGATTCGTGCTCTAACGGTCGCGAGTTCGAATCCCGGTGAGGTTGAAGGTAGTTATTCAGTGGGAGCGTTGCATTGCTTTTAATGTCTATTTTTATAAATTTCACTTGTGCTAAAAATTGAATCAAGCGCATACTCCTCCCATGGTGCAGCGTGGATCACCGTAAGTTCATGCCCTGTGGAGACTTTTGTCGAGTCTTGCGCAATCCATGGACGGTCATGATACCAGCCAGTACGCATATATCGACGTTTTTTCACCGAAATCTCGCCACTGCTTAAAAGCGATCAAATACAATACTGTTTCTGACGGAATGAGATTAGATGGTCACTGTTGTTCACAAACTATTAAGCAGTAACGATATTCCTGGGAAGAGTCGTCGATAGATGCGGACATGCCACAGGGCGGATATATTTTTACGTTGTAGTGGTGTAGTGGGTATGGCACTAGCCTCGCGTTCTGACAGTTCCGGGTTCAAATCCCAGTGAGGTTTATGACATCAGTTGCACTGTGATGCAATTGCACAGCACTATCGCGACCAACGTGCATGCTATCAACCCCGTGTTTGCTTCATTTCTTCAGTGAATCCACTTTCCTAATGCAATCGGGTTTGAGAAGCCACGTCTCCGTGTGGGAACCACTTGCTCGCGGTGCCAGACACCGCCATCGAAACAATTGTAACATCACCGAACAATGCACCACCGACCAACGCTCTGACGTGCACCAGATTGTAGAGAAACCTCTCCTTGAACATGATAGACATCTTTGCATAGTCACTAGCTTCATGGTGATCATAGATGCAGGGGAGAGGAGATGTAGCTATGAGGTCATCGATTTCCCCTTAACTTTAATCACCGCTGGCAGCAGTCAACCTTGCAAGCGTCCTGAGCTCCTTCATTTTTGCTCCACCAATCCGGGGTCGACTGCAGCAGCAGCAGCGCCCATTTGTCGGCCATAGAGAGGTAAGGACCCAGTGTGTTTCCTGCAACGATGGTGACTTCTGCGCACTTACGCGTTCCTTTAATGATAGTAGGTGACCTGCGTACATTACACAATCGCGCACTTACTACAGTGTTCAACCTACACACACTAAAAACTGGAACCCACGCCAGTCTCCCCGAATGGGTACCTGCATGCTGCAGCAGCTACCAGAGACCGTGCAGTTTGTAGCGGAGCAGGCAACAGCTGCTGGTGGTTGGTCACTTGCTGTTGGTTTCCCAGGCTGAGTTGGGTCAGTGTCAGCTAGGCGTGCCTGGACGACGGTGACCCAGGGCACAGCGCTCTCTATACAGGTTCTTAGTCCCAAGTAGCGAGACACGAAGTGGTTGTTAGGGCGTCCTACAGTGACTCTAAACTACATGGTTGTGGCTGGTGCCGTGAGCAAAGGGCGTCTTACAGTGATTCTAAACTACATGGGTTGTGGCTGGTGCCGTGAACAAAGTATTACAGGACGGCTAAAATGGCGTCGAGTGTGTCATAAGTGTTTAAATCTTCAGTGTTGTTTGATATCTCCTATAGTGTTTTAATGTACATTTTGTTTGTTACAGTGAAAATTGATTGTTCAAACACTATATAGCGAATGGTAAAAGTCAAAATGTTACATTGCTACTATATCTCTTGAGAAGTTAACAAGACATCAGTTGTGAAGTGGAGCTGTTGAGTGCAAAGGAAATTCGAAACTGGACATCATGGCTTCTAACGATAAGAAGGTAAGACGATAAGCTATGCAGTGTCTCCAGGGGATTATGTTTCTAAATGAACTGTTAAAGCATGAGGATGTTTTATTTCGTTTGTATCTGTAACATGTCATGCTAACTGTACAGTTAGCTCTGAATTGGTGTCCTCGTGTGCCAAACAATGTGGGAGTAATGTAATAAACAACCTCATGTCGGACATTCTCTACTCATGTTTCTTAGTAAATGTCAATCGAAACGGTATACTGTCATGTTGAAGTAAATGTCGGTGACCATACTTGCTTTGCTTATTTTTCTGAAAATCAATGGTCCAATGTAACAATTTTATGTCTCGACACATTAAAAAGGGGAGAACACAGTATTTCTTTCAACAATGTCCATTGGTTGATGAGATGTGAAGTTAAACTTACTTCCAAACCTCAGTCATAAGGTAATATTAAGGTTATCTAAATAGAAAACTTTTCTTTGTTCAATGAACAATCATCTGCCTTTCCATGTGCTTTTCTTCCCACCTATTCAGAAGTTACCGACAAGCTCCTCAGAATTGCCAGCTAAAGCTGAAGCTGATCTAAATTGACAGTAGTTTAACACCGTGAAGACCAGTTGCCAGTAGTCTAACACTGCGAAGACCGAGAAAAACTTGACGAGGGATTTCAACGCCGCCAAAGTGACGATCCTGCTATCTTGCATGCATCTGCCAATGATTGAAGAGATGGGACCCTGGCCACAACAAACTTGGATTCTGTTTACACTAACTCTAACACCTCCTGCTATACAGAGCTCGGTAAGAGCGTCTCTGACAACTCCAACTCCTCCTGCTATACAGAGCTCGGTAAGAGCGTCTTTGACAACTCTAACTCCTCCTGCTATACAAAGCTCGGTAAGAGCGTCTTTGACAACTCTAACTCCTCCTGCTATACAGAGCTCGGTAAGAGCGTCTCTGACAACTCCAACTCCTCCTGCTATACAGAGCTCGGTAAGAGCGTCTTTGACAACTCTAACTCCTCCTGCTATACAAAGCTCGGTAAGAGCGTCTTTGACAACTCTAACTCCTCCTGCTATACAAAGCTCGGTAAGAGCGTCTTTGACAACTCTTAACTCCTCCTGCTATACATAGCTCGGTAAGAGCGTCTCTGACAACTCTAACTCCTCCTGCTAAACAAAGCTTGGTAAGAGCGTCTCTGACAACTCTAACTCCTCCTGCTATACGTAGCTCGGTAAGAGCGTCTCTGACAACTCTAACTCCTCCTGCTATACAGAGCTCGGTAAGAGCGTCTCCGACAACTCTAACTCCTCCTGCTATACAGAACTCGGTAAGAGCGTCTCTGATTGGATTATACTTTCGATGCAATGATCTTGGCTCCTTATTTAGCTACAACATGCAAGGAGGACTGAAAGTTGAATACTCTTCTAGTAATTAATGCACTGGTTGAATGAATAAGAATTGAACAATAACTCAATCAGTCGTTTTGCTGACGGTAGAACTGCTCAGCTTAAATATCAAGAAGTAATGGTATGTTTGTTTGATCTCATGTCTCTCTTCACTGTTTCATGTCTCCAATCAGAAGAACCTTTGTTTCGTGAGTTACCGCGTGTAAAATAAGTTTATTTGCTATCACTTTTATAATTCTTTCACTGAATATGTCAAGAAGCCTCTCCCCTGCGCCCTTAGGTGTATTCGTCATATAACTATAACGTGACCTTGCAAAAATCGTTTTGCCAACTTCACAACATAAGATTCATAACAACTAATTTGTCGCAACCTCTTAATTTTTGCCTCGTATTACTAATGAAGCGGGACGGTAGACAAGACAGACAAACACGGTGCTTTTAATACTCTAGATTCTGATTGTACAACCACACATTTTCCGTTATTGTTACGTGGAAATATTCTCAGAATGAATTGAGGATATGATCCATTCATTTAGTAGGTATTACATCATACACTTTTCTTGCAAACAAAATAAATAGACTTAGGATAATCTAAAGATTAGAAGCATTAATCGAAGAGCATAAATTGTTTTCGGGTTTTGCTGTCGACTGTCGATCCCCGTCACCCGAACACCCCTGTAGGGGGTTGTAAAATAGCCCCCCAAACCACAAACACAAGGCGATTTAGAGATTCCCGTTCCAGGTCAAACTATTCCTTTTGTATGTTGTCGCCGAGAAGGAACGGTTATCGGCAAGACACGTCTTCAAATAATCTTACGCTGAGATACAAGACAACTCATGAAGTGTTTCATGAGAAAAGATAGGAAGCAAAATAAGATACTTTTCTACGATACAATCGAGTAATTCACATGAGTAAATAAAGGAACAATCCCACCCTCAATTCCTTAATGGATGTTATGTGTATTAGGCATAACAAGCCATATTAATGGTTTGATGATCAGCCAGCTGCAGTCGGACGCACGTCAATTCGTGTCAACTATAGTCCATGGGGATCGTGATGGTTGACGAAGATTCGGTTTTCTATAATAGGCAGATGGTATACTTCGCACCCCTTCGTTAGCACCTCTTTGTTAGCACGTCTTCGTTAGCACGTCTTTGTTAGCACGTCTTCGTTAGCATGCGCAGTTTTGAATGGAATAGTTACTGTTGTACAAGTGCATTTACGATGGTGTTGTAGTCGCAGCGTGTACTAGCACTCCTTATTCGCGACGCAGCAAATACCATAGTGATACTGGGTAGACGATCTTGAATTAACACTCGTAATTATCTTGAGTCATAATATGTGTAAAATTAGGAGGTCGTCCATCAGATGGCGCATCGACACCGCTTGCCCCGCTGCCTCTCTGGGGCACACCCAAGGATTCTATCAAGAGGGAAGGGGGTGGAGGGGGGCACTATCCAATGTTTCCGCTTTGCATGCCGATGATGTCACGCCGCGGCGGGCGGGCTTCAGCGTCCAAAGCAAAAATATTGTTTCTCTGGAACAAACCAGGATGTTCAACTTGCCAATGACTATTGAATATTTGCATCATTACAAGCAATGGACAATGTTGGAAAACATTTTCAATTGGGAAACTCGTTTAAGTTAACTCAATGAAGTTATAAAAAATATTTAATTAAAATTGTGACTTCTGGAACCGGATGAAACAAGTTACATTGGCCTAATTAAAATATCAACACGTTACAATGGATGATGAAAATACAATACCTTGAGAGTAAAATTACCTGCACGCTAACCCACATTATGCATTGTCTCTTCATGACTAGCAGGTCGTGCTTTGATATACGTCATTGTTGGCGAGAAATGTTAGAACATACATGCAAGGTAAAATATTTCAATGGATCTGCTCCAGGAAGTAAAAGATTGTCTGATCGGCTTATAAGAATTTTGAAAGTATATCTTAAAGGGGATTTGTTGTTTATCAAACATTTACAAAAATTTCACTACTAATTGATACTTTGAGGGGGCAATTCTGCTCATCCATAAATTCTGCATTAGGAGGAGGTATACTGTTGTTATAAGTTTATTGCACACAGTTACTGTCGTTGAGGGATTAGAGATAACATCAGCAATGACTTGAAACTGTATGGCCTTGATTAGTTTCAGCATTTTTTTTTTTATGTTTTTCCAAAACTGTCGCGACTATTGTTTGAAGTTTCTATAAAAGTTTTTTTATAGAGCAACGGCAGCAAAGTTCGTGACACCATAAATAAGTCCTCCATAATTCGGCGATCGATCCGTATGTTTTGGGATGTCTTACAGTTACTTGTCTGTGACTTCCACGTCCCTGTCTTTGTGTTTGGAATACTGTACAATTTAAATCTTATAAAGGTTTGGGAATCTATGGTACATTTCGTCTCTTTGAGACAAGTAAGACGGTGTCAGACAGGGATGCTTGACTTCTTATTGCTGAAATACTTTCATTTGCATGGGGCAAATCCGTCTAGAACACTTCAATTAAAACATTTCTGCTCAAGCCTCATCACAGTTATTTATTGTTATTACATCATCATAATTGAAGCACATAAGAACATCCTCTTTTACAAGCATTCGATTTCTCATTGTATGACTGCGGGCCTCGTTTGCTCTATGGAGCATTGTAATAAGGCGTGAAAAGTGAAATGCATGCTGGTCATTTTTCTTTGGTCAAGCAAAAAAAAATAGAAACGCATCTTAGATTTAAACTTAAGAAGAAAAGGTAGAGCGCTCATGCGTTTGAAACTGTGAATACGACATCCAATGAGGTGCTGGCGTGGGAGTCTTGGGGCCTACACGACGATTCGCTGACGGGTTCAGCACGCTCATTGGCTGACGGGCTGACCGCTTCTCTTACCTGCTCAAGTTGACCTTTGGGAGCGACTTCTGCTTGGTTCAACTGCAAGTGACCCGCAAGTTTGTAAGAAATATCGTATGAACACAAAACCCGACCCAAAGCAGGCTGTTAACGTTGTCAACCGCAGGTCACTGACTTTTAAAGGTTCCGTTGTGAGGCCATGGGCGATAATTGTTTTGACCGCATGCTAGTCAACAACAGACCATTGACTTTTAACATCAGTTGTGAGGTCGTCATTTGGTAAAACTGACTTGTTCAAAGCTCTCTTCGAGTTCTGCAGAGTCGCGCATAAAATTCTTGCAAACAACAAGCTTGTTTTCTCATAGTAGCTGTTTTCTGTTAACTAATCTTCTTTGAAGTACGTGAACATTTCAGGACATTGTCAACCATAAACGTTCAGGACTGCATTGAATTTGAATTATATCAATACATCGAAGTATAAAGAGTTTCTTTTCAATCGTCTAAATCTGTTGTTGTTGACTCATTGATCTGTGAGATTAGAGGTCGAAGTTCTTAAGTTATTTTCCCCTGCAAGTTTGTGCGGGCATTAACGAGGTCACACAAAGAGAGTACTAGGCTTCGTACTAGGCTAGCCTGCTTCGACGCAGCCTGCAGTCGCTCATCCTTCCTAGGCTAGCCTGCTTCGACGCAGCCTGCAGTCGCTCATCCTTCCTAGGCTAGCCTGCTTCGACGCAGCCTGCAGTCGCTCATCCTTCCTAGGCTAGCCTGCTTCGACGCAGCCTGCAGTCGCTCATCCTTCCTAGGCTAGCCTGCTTCGACGCAGCCTGCAGTCGCTCATCCTTCCTAGGCTAGCCTGCTTCGACGCAGCCTGCAGTCGCTCAT
>SDVV010034004.1:0-11228 GCA_016164225.1 Gammarus roeselii
AAACAACTAAAACAACTAAACAACTAATACAACTAAAACAACTAAACAACTATAACCACTAAAACAATTAAAACAACTGAACAAATAAAACACCTAGATCAACTAAAACACCTATAAAACAACTAAAACACCTAAAACAAATTAAACACCTGAACCACCAAAACACCTAGAACAACAAATACACCTAAAACGACTATAACAACTAAAACACATAGATTAACTAAAACACCTGAACCAACTAAAACACCTAAACCAACTAAACACCTAACCAAGTAAACACCTAAACACCTAAAACAACTAAAACACATAAAACAACTATAACAACTGAACACCTAAACAACTAAGACAACTAAAACAACTAAAACAACTAAAACAACTAAACAACTAATACAACTAAAACAACTAAACAGCTATAACCACTATAACAACTAAAACAACTATAACAACTAGAACAACTAAAACAACTAAAACAACTAAAACAACTAAAACAACTAAAACAACTAGAACACCTAAAACCCGTAAAACACCTATAAAAACTGAAACAACTAAAACACCTACATCAACTAAAACACCTGAACCAACTAAAAAATCTATAACACCTAAAACACATATAACACATAAAACACCTAAGCCACCTAAACCACTCACAACAACTATAACACTTAAAACAACTAAACACCTAGAACACCTAAAACAAATAAAACACCTAAGACAACTATAACAACTAAAACAATTAGAACAACTAAAACAAATTAAACAACTTGAACAACTTAAACAACCAAAACAATTATATCAACTAAAACAACAAAACAACTAAAACCCCTAAAACAACTAAAACAACTTAAACATTTATAACAACTAAACACCTAAAACAACTAAAAGACCTAAAACACCTAAACAACTATAACAGCTGAACCAAAAAAAAATCACCTAGAACACCTATAAACACCTGGAACACCTATAACAACTAAAACCCCTAAGCCAACTAGAACACCTACAACACATAGCTACTACATAAAACACCAGAAACCACCTAAAACACCGATAACACCTACAACACCTTAACACCTAAAACACCTATAACACATAAAACAACTAAAACAACTGAAACAACTGAAACAACTATAACAACTAAAACAACTATAACACCTAAAACAACTACAAACAACTAAAACAACTATAACAACTTAAACATCTAAACAAGTAGAACAACTATAACAACTGGAACAACTAAAACAACTAAAACCACTAAGCAACTAGAAAAACTACAACAACTAAAACAACTAAAACAACTAAGCAACTAAAACAACTAAAACAACTACAACAACTATAACAAATAAAACATCTTGAACAACTAAACAACTAAAACAACTAAAAAAACTAAAACAACTAAAACAACTATAACAACTAAAACAACTGAAACAAATATAACAACTATAACAACTAAAACAACTAGAATAACTAAAACAACTAGAACAACTAAAAATACTAAAACAACTAAAACATCTAAAATACTAAAACAACTGAAACAACTAAAACCACTGTAACAAATAAAACAACTAGAACAACTAAAACAACTACAACAACTAAAACAATTATAACAACTATATAAACTCTAACAACAATAACAACTACAACAACTCTAACAACTAAACAACTAAAACAACTATAACAACTAAAACACCTATAACAACTAAAACACATATAACAACTAAAACAACTAAAACAACTACAAACAACTATAACAACTATAACAACTAAAATAACTACAACAACTATAACAACTATAACAACTAAAACAACTAGAACAACTAAAACCACTAGAACAACTAAAACAACTAAAACAACTAAAACATCTAAACAACTAAAACAACTAAAACAACTATAACAAATTAAACAATAAAACAACTAAAACAACTAAAACCATTATAACAACTATATAAACTCAAACAACTAGAACGACTAAAACAACTACAACAAATATAACAACTATAACAACTAAAACAACTATAACAACTAAAACAACCATAATAACTAGAACACCTATATCAACTAGAACAACTAAAACAACTATAACAACTAAACAACTAAAACAACTTGAACAACTAAAACAACTATAGCAACTAATACAACTACAACAATAAAAACAACTAAAACAACTAAAACAACTAAACGACTATAACACCCATAACAGATATAACACCTAAAACAACTACAACAACATAAAACAACAAGAACAATTTGAACACCTATAACAACAAAAACACATATAACAACTGACACACCTGAAACATCAAAACACCTAAACAACTAAGACAACTAAAACAACTAAAACAACTAGAACAACTAAAACAACTAATCAACTAATACAACTAAAACAACTAAACAACTATAACCACTAAAACAAATAAAACAACTAAAAATTTAGAACACCTAGAACAACTGAAACACCTATAAAACAACTGAAACACCTAAAACAATATAAACACCTGAACCACCAAAACACCTTGAACAACTAAAACACCTTAAACAACTATAACAACTAAAACACATAGATTAACTAAAACACCTAAACCAACTATAACACCTAAACCAACTAAAACACCTTAACCAACTAAAACACCTAACCAAGTAAACACCTATAACACCTAAAACAACTAAAACACATAAAATAACTATAACAACTGAACACCTAAACAACTAAGACAACTAAAACGATTAAAACAACTAAATCAACTAAACAACTAATACAACTAAAACAACTAAACAACTATAACAACTAAACAACTAAAACACCTAGAACAACTAAAACAACTATAAAACAACTAAACCAACTGAAACAACTGAAACACCTGGAGTACTAAAACACCTAGAACAAATTAAACACCTAAAACAACTATAACAACTAAAACACATTGATTAACTAAAACACCTAAACCAACTATAACACCTAAACCAACTAAAACACCTGAACCAACTAAAACACCTAACCAAGTAAACACCTAAAACACCTAAAACAACTATTACACATAAAACAACTATAACAACTGAACACTTAAACAACTAAGACAACTAAAACAACTAAAACAATTAAACAACTATAACCATTAAAACAACTAAAACAACTATAACAACTAGAACACCTAAAACAAATAAAACACCTAAAACAACTATAACAACTAAAACAATTAGAACAACTAAAACAGATTAAACAACTTGAACAACTTAAACAACCAAAACAATTATATCAACTAAACAACTAAACAACTAAAACACCTAAAACAACTAAAACAACTTAATTATTTATAACAACTAAACACCTACAACAACTAAAACACCTAAAACACATATAACAATTATAACAGCTGAACCAACAGAAACACCTAGAACACCTAAAAACACCTGGAACACCTAAAACAACTAAAACACCTAAACCAACTAAAACACCTACAACACATAGCTACTACATAAAACACCAGAAACCATCTAAAACACCGATAACACCTACAACACCTAAACACCTATAACACCTAAAACACCTAAAACAACTAAAACAACTACAACAACTGAAACAACTATAACAACTAAAACAACTATAACACCTAAAACCACTACAAATAACTAAAACAACTACATCAACTAAAACACCTGAACCAACTAAAAAATCTATAACACCTAAAACACATATAACACATAAAACACCTAAGCCACCTAAAACACTCACAACAACTTTCACACTTAAAACAACTATACACCTAGAACACCTAAAACAAATAAAACACCTAAAACAACTATAACAACTAAAACAATTAGAACAACTAAAACAAATTAAACAACTTGAACAACTTGAACAACTTGAACAACCAAAACAATTATATCAACTAAAACAACTAAACAACTAAAACACCTAAAACAACCTAAAAAACTTAAACATTTATAACAACTAAACACCTAAAACAACTAAAACACCTAAAACACCTAAAACAACTATAACAGCTGAACCAACAAAAACACCTGGAACACCTAAAAAACCTGAAACACCTAAAACAACTTAAACACCTAAACCAACTAAAACACCTACAACACATAGCTACTACATAAAACACCAGAAACCACCTAAAACACCGATAACACCTACAAAACCTAAACACCTAAAACACCTAAAACACCTAAAACAACTAAAACAACTAAAACAACTGAAACAACTATAACAACTATAATAACTATAACACCTAAAACAACTACAAACAACTAAAACAACTATAACAACTCAAACAACTAAAACAAGTAGAACAACTATATCAACTGAAACAACTAAAACAACTAAAGCAACTAGAACAACTACAACAACTAAAACAACTAAAACAACTAAGCCACTAAAACAACTAAAACAACTAAACAACTATAACAAATAAAACATCTTGAACAACTAAACAACTAAAACAACTAAAACAACTAAAACAACTACAAACAACTAAAACAACTATAACAACTAAAACAACTAAAACAACTATAACAACTAAAATAACAAAACAACTAGAACAACTAAAACAACTAAAACAACTAAAACATCTAAACAGCTGAAACAACTAAAACAACTAAAACCACTGTAACAAATAAAACAACTAGAACAACTAAAACAACTACAACAACTAAAACAATTATAACAACTATATAAACTCTAACAACTATAACAACTACAACAACTCTAACAACTAAACAACTAAAACAACTATAACAACTAAAACAACTAAAATATTCAAAACAACTCAAACAACTATAACAACTAAAACACCTACACCAACTAAAACACCTAAAACAAATAAAACACATATAACAACTAAAACAACTAAAACAACTACAAACAACTATAACAACTATAACAACTAAAACAACTAGAACAACTATAACAACTAGAACAACTAAAACAACTAAAACAACTAGAACAAATAGAACAACTAGAACAACTAAAACAACTAAAACAACTAAAACAACTCAAACAACTATAACATCTAAACAACTAAAACAACTAAAACAACTAAAACCACTATAACAAATAAAACAATGAAACAACTACAAAAACTAAAACAATTATAACAACTATATAAACTCAAACAACTATAACAACTACAACAACTATAACAACTAAAACAACTAAAACAACTATAACAAATAAAACAACTAAAACAACTAAAACAACTATAACAACTAAACAACTAAAGCAACTAAAACAACTAAAACATCTAAACAACTAAAACAACTAAAACAACTAAAACAACTATAACAAATAAAACAATGAAACAACTACAACAACTAAAACAATTATAACAACTATATAAACTCAAACAACTATAACAACTACAACAACTATAACAACTAAAACAACTAAAACAACTATAACAACTAAAACAACCATAATAACTAAACACCTATATCAACTAAAACAACTAAAACAACTAAAACAACTAAACAACTAAAACAACTAAAACAACTATAACAACTAAACAACTGAAACACCTAGATCAACTAAAACAACTATAAAACAACTAAACCACCTGAAACAACTATAACACCTAAAGAACTAAAACACCTTGAACAAAAGAAACACCTAAAACAACTATAACAACTAAAACAAATAAAATAACTAGAACACTTAAACCAACTATAACACCTTAACCAACTAAACACCTAAACCAACTAAAACACCTAACCAAGTAAACACCTAAAACACCTAAAACAACTGAAACACCTAATCCAACTATGACAACTAAACACCTAAACAACAAAGACAACTAACAAAAATAAAACAACTAAACAACTAATACACCTAAAACAACTAAAACAACTATAACCACTATAACAACTAAAACAACTAAAACAACTAAAACAACTATAACAACTTAACAACTAAAACAACTAAAACAACTAAAACAACTAAACAACTAAAACAACTAAAACAACTAAAACAACTAAAAAACCTATAACACCTACAACACATATAACACATAAAACACCTAAACCACCTAAAACACTCACAACAACTATAACACTTAAAACAACTATAACAAAATGAACACCTATAACAATTAAAACACCTAAAACAAATATAACAACTAAAACAACTACAACAACTAAAACAACTAAAACACCTACAACAACTACAACACCTATAACAACTAAAACAAATACAACAACTAGAACAACTAAAACAACTATAACAACTATAATAAATATAACAATTATAACAACTATAACAACTAAATCAACTAAAACAACTGAAACAACTAAAACTTCTAAAAACAACTATAACACCTAAAACAACTGAAACAATTAAACAACTATAACACCTAAAACAACCAAAACAACCAAACAACTAAAACAACTAAAAAACTAAACAACTATAACACCTAAAACAACTAAAACACATAAAACAACTAGAACAACTAAAACAACTAAAACAACTATAACAACAAAACAACTTGAACACCTAAATCAACTGAACAACTTGAACAACTAAAACAACTAAAACAACTACAACAACTCAAACAACTGTAACAAATAAAAAACTAAAACAACTAAAACAACTAAAACAACTATACCAAATAAAAAAACTAGAACACATAAACAACTAGAACAGCTAAAACAACTAAAACAACTAAAACAACTACAAACAACTTAAACAACAATAACAACTAAAACAACATAAACAACTGAACAACTAGAACAACTAAAACAACTAAAAAAACTAAAAAAACTATAATAAATAGAACAACTTGAACAACTAAACAACTACAACAACTAAAACAACTATAACAACTACAACAACTAGAATAACCAGAACAACTGAAACAACTAAACAACTAAAAAACAACTAAAACAACTTTTACAACTGAAACAACTAAAACAACTAAACAACTAAAAACAACTAGAACAACTAAAACAACTAAAACAACTAAAACAACTACAACAACTCGAACAACTGTAACAACTAAAACAACTATAACAAATAAAACACCTAAAACAACTACAAACAACAACAAACAACTAATATAACTTGAACAACTATAACAACTAATACGACGAAAACAACTATAACAACTAAATCAACTGAACAACTAAACAACTAAAACAACTAAACAACTGTAACAACTAAAACAACTAAAACAACTTGAACAACTAAACAACTAGAACAACTAAAACAACTAAAAAAAGTATAACAAATGGAACAACTTGAACACCTAAACAACTACTACAACTAAAACAACTATATAAACTAAACAACTAAAACTACTAAAACCACTATAACACCTAAACAACTATAACAACTAAAACAACTGAAACACCAAAACAACTACAACACATATAACAACGGACACACCTAAAACACCTAAAACACCTAGAGCAACTAAGCACCTATAACAACTAAAGCACCTAAAATAACTAAAACAACTATAACAACTAAATTAACTTAAACAACTAAAACAACTGAAACAACTAAAATATCTATAAAACAAGTAGAACACCTAACAACTAAAACACTTAAAACACCTACAACACCTTAAACGCCTATAACACATACAACACCTAGAACACCTAAACAACTAAAACACCTACGAACAACTAAAACACCTATAACACCTTAAGCAACTTTAGTACCCAAAACAACTATAACAACAAAAACAACTAAACAACTATAACAACTAAACAACTTAAACACCTAAATCAACTGAACAACTAAAACAACTAAAACAACTAAAACAACTCAAACAACTGTAACAACTAAAACAACTATAAGAACTAAAACACATAAAACAACTACAAACAACTAAAACAACTAATACAACTTGAACAACTAAAACAACTAAAACAACTAAAACAATTTAAACAACTAAAACAACTAAAACAACTGAAACAACTAAACAATAAAAAACTGAAACAACTAAAACAACTGAAACAACTAGAACAAATAAAACCACTAAAACAACTATAACAACTAAACAAATAGAGCAACTAAAACAACTAAAGAAACTATAACAAATAGAACAACTTGAACAACTAAACAACTACAAAAACTATAACAACTATAACAACTAAAACAACTAGAACAACTAGAACAAATGAAACAACTAAAATAACTAATAAACAACTAAACAACTATTACAACTAAAACAACTAAAAACAACTGAACAACTAATACAACATAATCAACTAAAACAACTTAAACAACTGAAACAAATGAAACAACTATAACACCTGAAACAACTGGAACGACTACAACACCTAAAACAACTAAAACAACTAAAACAACTATAACAACTATAACAACTTAAACAACTATAACAACTAGAACACCTAATAACCACTAAAACACCTAGAACAACAATAATAACTATAACAACTATAAAAACTAAAACAACTTAATCATATAAAACAACTAAACAACTTAAACTTCTAAACAACTATACCACCTAAAACAACTAGAACAACCAAACAACTATAACACCTAAAACAACTAAAACAACCAAAACAACTAGAACAACTAAAACAACTAAAACAACTAAACAACTATAACACCTAAAACAACTAAAACACCTAAAACAACTAAACAACTATAACAACTGAAACTCCTAAACAAATAAAACTCATATAACAACTGACACACCTGAAACACCTTAAACACCTAGAGCAACTAAACACCTATAACAACTAAAGCACATAAAATACCTATAACAACTAAATTAATTAAAACAACTAAAACAACTCAACAACTAAAACAACTATAACACCTAGAACAACTAAAATACCTATAAAACAATTAAAACACCTAAACAACTAAAACACCCATAACACCTACAACACCTCAAACGCATATAACACATAAAACACCTAGAACACCAAAACAACTAAAACACCTATAAACAACTAAACACCTATAACACCTTAAACAACTTTAACACCTGAAACAACTATAACAACTATAACAACTAAAACAACTAAAACAACTATAACAACTAAACAACTTAAACACCTAAATCAACTGAACAACTATAACAACTAAAATAACTAAAACAACTCAAACAACTGTAAAAACTTAAACAACTATAACAACTAAAACACCTAAATCAACTACAAACAACTGAAACAACTTATACAACTAAAACAACTAGAACAACTAAAACAACTAAACAACTAAACAACTAGAACAACTAAAACAACTAAAAAAAATATAACAAATAGAACAACTTGATCAACTAAACAACTACAACAACTAATACAACTATAACAACTTCAACAACTAGAATAACCAGAACAACTAAAACAACTAAAACAACTAAAAAACAACTAAACAACTATTACAACTAAACAACTAAAACAACTAAACAACTAAAACAACTAGAACAACTAAAACAACTACAAACAACTAAAAACAACTAATACAACTTAAACAACTAAAACAACAGATACAACGAAAACAACTATAACAACTAAAACAACTAAACAATTAACAAATAAAACAACTAAAACAACTAGAACAACTAAAACAACTAAAACAACTAAACAACTAAACAACTATAACACCTAAAACAACTATAACACCCAAACAACTAATACACATAAAAAACTAAAACACATAAAACAACTAAAACACATATAAAACCACTAAAACACCTAATCCAAATAGAACACATAAAACACCAACAACACCTTAAACACCTATAACGCATAAAACACCTTTAACACCTTAAACAACTAAAACACCTACAAAACAACTATAACACCTATAACACCTTAAACAACCTAAACAACTAAAACAACTATAACAACTAAAACAACTAAAACATTTATAACGACTAAGTAACTTAAACACCTAAATCAACTAAAACAACTAGAACAACCAAAGCAACTACAACAACTAAAACAACTATAACAACTAAAACAACTGAAACAACTAAAACAACTATAACACCTAAAGCAACTAAAACAACTATAACAACTATAACAACTAAAACAACTAAAACAACTAAAACAATTCAAACAACTAAAACAACTGTAAAACTATAACACATAAAACAACAGAAACACCTATAACACTAAAACAACTTGAACAACTTAAACAACTAAAACACCTATAACAACTAAAACACCTATTACAACTGAAACACCTAAAACACCTAGAACACATACAACAAATACAACACCTAAAACAACTTAAACACCTAAATCAACTGAAACAACTCAAACAACTAAAATAACTACAACAACTAAAACAACTAAAACAACTCAAACAACTAAACACCTAGAAACAACTATAACACCTATAACAACTATAACACCTAAAACAACTACACCACCTGGAACAACTATAACACATAAAACAACTAGAACACATATAACAACTAAAGCACATAAAACAACTAAGACACATAAACCAACTAAAACACCTAAACCAACTACAACACCTAAACCAACTAAAACACCTAAACCAACTAAACACCTAAAACACCTAAAACAACTAGAACACCTACAACAACTAAATCAACTATAACACCGAAAACAACTACAACAACTAAAACAGCTAGAACACACAAAACAACTTGAACAACTAAACAATTAAACAATCAAAACAACTAAAGCAACTATAACAACTGAAACAACTGAAACAACTAAAACAACAAAACAACCTAAACACCTAAAACAACTAACAGATACAGATACAGACACCAGGCCGCATCCCCCAGAAAGGGGGGTGGCCGACGGCAAGGCGCACCTCACACCCTCACACGCTCACATTCACACAACTTAGCCCTTTTGTGCTATAGGGTCCGGCCGGTAGCCCCTCAACTTACACTCTGGGTCCCGAATGTACCGAGGAACCGTCGTCAGCAGCAGGGCCCACAGTTTTCACTGGTTTACCCCCGCCGCGTCATAATGGCCGGGCCCCCCCCACCCACGACCATCCCGACAGCGGGATGCCAAGGGCGGGAAAGCACATCAGAGCAGCGTCAAAATCAACCATTCACAACCATTCTCCACTCACGCCTGTTCATTGCACGCTCTCTCGCCACCTCCACATTCATGTCTCTTCTTCCCAACGCCTGCTTCAGACCATCCATCCATCCAAACTTCGGTCTACCTCTAGGCCTGCGACCACTCGCCTCCGCATTCATCACCCTTTTCACCAATCTCCCTTCATCCATTCTCTCCATGTGCCCGAACCATCTCAATAC
>SDVV010034006.1:0-11228 GCA_016164225.1 Gammarus roeselii
ATGAGACTGCCATACCGACATATATCCAACCCATAACAGTGTGAAATTAACACTTATATACGTAAGGGGAGCCTGAGACTGCAATACCGACATATCTCAAACCTATAACAGTGTGAAATTAACACTTTTATACGTTAGGGGAGCATGAGACTGCCGTACCGAAATATCTCCGACCTACGACAGTATAAAATTAACACTTTTATACGTTAGGGGAGTATGAGACTGCTGTACCGACATATATCCAACCTATGACAGTGTGAAATGAACAATTTCATATGTTAGGGGAGCATGAGACTGCCATACCGACATATCTCCAACCTATAACAGTGTGAAATTAACTCTTTTATACGTTGGGGGAGCATGAGACTGCCATACCTTCATATCTGCAACCTGTTTTAGGGTGAAATTAACACTTTTATACGTTAAGGGAGCCTGAAACTGCCATGCCGACACATCTCCAACCTATGACAGTTTGAAATTTACGTTAGGGGAGCATGCGACTGCCATACCGACATATCTCCAACCTATAATAGTGTGAAATTAACACTTTTATACGTTAGGGGAGACTTAGACTTCCATACCGACATATCTCCAGCCTATAAACGTGAAATTAACGATATGGTAGCATGAGACTGCCATACCGACATATCTCCAACCTATAACAGTGTGAAATTAACACTTTTATACGTTAGGGGAGCCTAAGACTGCCATACCGACATATCTCGTACCTATAACAGTGTCAAATTAACACCTTTATACGTTAGGGGAGCATGAGACTGCCGTACAGAAATTTCTCCAACCTACGACAGTGTTAAATTAACATTTTTATACGTTAGGGGAGCATGAGACTGCCGTACCGACGTATCTCCAACCTATGAAAGTGTGAAATTAACACTTTTATACATTAGGGGAGTATAGACTGCCATACCAACATATCTCCAATTAATAACAGTGTGAAATTGACGTTAGGAGGACATGAGACTGCCATACCGATATATCTCCAACCTATAATAGTGAAATTAACACTTAAATACGTTAGGGGAGCCTGAGACAGCCATACCAACCTATAACTGTGTGAAAATAACGTTAGGGGAGCATGAAACTGCCATACCGACATGTCCCCAACCTATAACAGTGTGAAATTAACACTTTTTATAAGTTAGTTGAGACTGAGACTGCCATACCGACATATATCCAGCCTATAAGTGTGAAATTAACGTTATGGAAGCATGAAACTGCCCTACCGACATATCTCCAACCTATATCAGTGTGAAATAAACACTTTTATACGTTAGGGGAGCCTGTGACTGCCATACCGACATATCTCCAATTTATAACAGTGTGAAATTAACACTTTTATACGTTAGGGGAGCATAAGACTGCCATACCGACTTATCTCCAACCTATAACAGTGTGAAATTAACACTTTTATACGTTAGGGGAGCCTGAGACTGCAATACCGACATATCTCCAACCAACGACAGTGAGAAATTAACACTTTTATACGTCAGGGGAGCATGAGACTGCCGTACCGACATATCTTCAACCTATGAAAGTATGAAATGAACTTTTTTATACGTTTGGGGAGCATGAGACTGCCATACCGACATATCTCCATCCTATAACAGTGTGAAATTAACTTTAGGAGAGCATGAGACTGCCATACCGACATATCTCCAACCTAAAACAGTGAAATTAACACTTATATACGTTAGGGGAGCTTGAGACTGCCATACCGGCATATCTCCATCCTATAACAGTGTGAAATTACCGTTAGGGGAGCATGAAATTGCCATACCGATATATCTCCAACCTATAACAGTGTGAAATTAACACTTTTATACGTTAGGGGAGCCTGAGACTGCAATGCCGACACATTTCCATCCTATAATAGTGTGGAATTAACGTTAAGGGAGCATGCAACTGCCATACCGACATATCTCCAACCTATACCAGTGTGAAATTAACACTTTTATACGTTAGGGGAGCATGAGACTGCCATACCGGCATATCGTCAACTTATAACAGGGTGAAATTAACACTTAGAAACGTTAGGGGAGCCTGAGACAGCCACACCGACTCATCCCCAATCTATAACAGGGTGAAATTAAAATTTTTATACGTTAGGGGAGCCTTAGACAACCATACAGTCATATCTCCTACCTATAACAGTGTGAAATTAACACTTTTATTCGTTAGGGAAGCATGAGACTGCCATACCGGCATATCTCCTACCTATTACCGGTGAAATTAACACTTTTATATGTTAGGGGAGCCTGAGACAGCCATACCAACACATCTCCTACCTATAACAGTGTGAAATGAACACTTCCATACGTTAGGGGAGCATGAGACTGCCATACCGACATATCTCCAACCTATAACAGTGTGAAATTGAAACTTTTATACGTTAGGGGAGCATGAGACTTCCTTACCGACATATCTTCAACCTATAACAGTGTGAAGTTACCTTTTTTATACGTTAGGGGAGCCTGAAACTGCCATACCGACATATCTCTTACATATGACAGTGTGAAATAAACACTTTTATACGTTCGCTGAGCATGAGACTGCCATATCGACATGTCTCCAACCTATAACAGTGTGAAATCAACCCTTAAATAAGTTAGGGGAGTCTGAGACTGCCATACCGACATATCTCCTACTTATAACAGTGTGAAATTAACACTTTTAAACGTTAGGGGAGCATGGGACTGCCATACCGGCATATCTCCAACCTATAACAGGGGGAAACTAGCACTTTTATACGTTAGAGGAGCCTGGGACTGCCATGCCGACATATCTCTAATCTATAACAGTGTGAAACAACTCTTTTACACGTTAGGGGTGCATGAGACTGCCGTACCGGCATATTTCCAATCTATAACAGTGTGAAATTACCCTTTTTATACGTTAGGGGACCATGAGACTGTCATACTGGCACATCTCTAACCTATAACAGTGTGAAATGAACACTTATATACGTTAGGGGAGCACGAGACTGCCGTACCGATATATCTCCAGCCTATAACAGTGTGAAATTAACACTTTTATACGCGTTAGTGGAGCATGAGACTGCCATACTGACACATCTCCAACCTATAACAGTGTGAAATTACCTTTTTAATACGTTATGGGAGCATGAGACTGCTGTACCGACATATCTTCAACCTATGACAGTGTGAAATGAACACTTTTATACGTTAGGGGAGCATGAGACTGCCATACCGACATATCTATAACCTAAAACAGTGTGAAATTAACGTTAGGAGAGCATGAGACTGCCATACCGACATCTCTCCAACCTATTACAGTATGAAATTAACGTTAGGGGAGCCTTAGACTGCCATACCGACATATCTCAACCCTATAACAGTGTGAAATTAACGTTAGAGGAGCATGAAACTGCCATACCGACATATCTACAACCTATAACAGTGTGAAATTAACTATTTTAAACGTTAGGGGAGCATAAGACAGCCATACTGGCGTATCTCCGACATATAACAGGGTGAAATTACCACTTATACGTTAAGGGAGCCTGAAACTTCCATACCGACATATCTCCAACCTATAACAGTGTGAAATTAACGTTAGTGGAGCATGAGACTGCCATACAGACATATCTTCAGCCTATGACAGTGTGAAATTAACACTTATATACGTTAGGGGAGACTGAGACTGTCATACCGACATATCTCCAGCCTATAACAGTGTGAAATTAAAGTTATGTGAGCATGAGACTGCCATACCGACATATCTCCAACCTATAACAGTGTGAAATTAACACTTATATACGTTAGGGGAGCCTGAGACTGCAATACCGACATATCTCCAAGCTATAACAGTGTAAAATTAACAGTTCTATACGTTAAGAGAGCATGATACTGCATACCGACATATCTCCAACCTATAACAGTGTGGAATTAACGTTAGGAGAGCATAATACTGCCATACCGATATATCTCCAACCTATAACAGTAAAATTAACACTTAAATACGTTAGAGGAGCCTGAGACTGCCATACCGACATATCTCCAACCTATAACACTGTGAAATTAACCCTTTCATACGTTAGGCGAGCCTGAGACTGCCATACCGACATATCTCCAACCTATATCAGTGTGAAATTAACATTTTTATACGTTAGGGGAGCCTGAGACTGCCATACCGACATATCTCCAATTTATAACAGTGTGAAATTAACACTTATATGCATTAGGGGAGCATAAGACTGCCATACCGACTTATCTCCAACCTATAACAGTGTGAAATTAACACTTATATACGTTAGGGGAGCCTGAGACTGCAATACCGACATATCTCCAACCTATAACAGTGTGAAATTACCACTTGTAGACGTTAGGGGAGCATGAGACTGCCGTACCAAAATATCTCCAACCTACGACAGTGTGAAATTAACACTTTTATACGTTAGGGGAGCATGAGACTGCCGTACCGACATATCTTCAACCTATGAGAGTGTGAAATGAACACTTTTATACGTTTGGGGAGCATGCGACTGCCATGCCGACGTATCTCCATCCTATAACAGTGTGAAATTAACGTTAGGGGAGAATGAAACTGCCATACAGACATATCTGTAACCTATACCAGTGTGAAATTAACACTTTTATACGTTAGGGGAGCATGAGACAGCCATACCGGCATATCTTCAACTTATAACAGGGTGAAATTAACACTTTTATACGTTAGGGGAGCTTGAGACAGCCACACCGACATATCTCCAACCTAAAACAGGGTGAAATTACCACTTTTATACGTTAAGGGAGCCTGAGACAACCATACAGTTCTATCTCCTACCTATAACAGTGTGAAATTAACACTTTTATTCGTTAGGAGAGCATGAGACTGCCATATCGGCATATCTCCTACCTTTAACAGGGTGAAATTAGTACTTTATACGTTAGGGGAGCCTGACACAGCCATACCGACACATCTCCTACCTATAGCAGTGTGAAATGAACACTTTTATACGTTAGGGGAGCATGAGACTGCCATACCGACGTATCTCCAACCTGTGACAGTGTGAAGTTGAAACTTTTATACGTTAGGGGAGCATGAGACTGCCTTACCGACATATCTCCAACCTATAACAGTGTAAAATTACCTTTTTATACGTTAGGGGAGCCTGAAACTGCCATACCGTCATATCTCTTACATATGACATTGTGAAATAAACACTTTTGTGCGTTAGGGGAGCATGAGACTGCCATATCGACATATCTCCAACCTCTAACAGTGTGAAATTAACACTTTTATAAGTTAGGGGAGTCTGAGACTGCCATACCGACATATCTCCTACTTATAATAGTGTGAAATTAACACCTTTAAACGTTAGGGGAGCATGGGACTGCCATACCGGCATATCTCCAGCCTATAAAAGTATGAAATTATCACTTTTAGACGTTAGGGAAGCATAAGACTGCCGTCCCAAAATATCTCCAACATACGACAGTGTGAAATTAACAATTTTATACGTTAGGGGAGCTTGAGACTGCCGTACCGACATATCTTCAACCTATGAAAGTGTGGAATGAACACTTTTATACGTTTGGCGAGCATGAGACTGCCATACCGACATATCTCCATCCTATAACAGTGTGAAATTGCCACTTTTATACGTTAAGGGAGCCTGAGACTGCCATACCGACATATCTCCAACCTATAACAGTGTGAAATTAACTTTAGGAGAGCATGAAACTGCCATATCGACATATATCCAACCTAAAAGAGTGAAATAACCACTTATATACGTTAGGGGATTCTGAGACTGCCATACCGACATATCTCCAACCTATAACAGTGTGAAATTAACTTTAGGAGAGCATGAGACTGCCATACCGACATACATATCTCCAACCTGAAACAGTGAAATTAGCACTTTCAATACTTTAGAGGAGCCTGGGACTGCCATACTGACATATCTCTAATCTATAACAGTGTGAAACAACACTTTTATTCGTTAGGGGTGCATGAGACTGCCATACCGGCACATCTCCAACCTATAACAGTGTGAAATTACCACTTTTATACGTTAGGGGACCATGAGACTGTCATACTGGCACATCTCCAACCTATAACAGTGTGAAATGAACACTTATATACGTTAAGGGAGAATGAGACTGCCGTACCGACATATCTCCAACCTATAACAGTGTGAAATTAACACTTTTATACGCGTTAGTGGAGCATGAGACTTCCATACCGACATATCTCCAACCTATAGCAGTGTGAAATTAACACTTTCATACGTTAGGGGATTGTGAGACTGCCGTACCGAAATATCTCCAACCTACGACTGTGTAAAATTAACTTTTTTATACGTTATGGGAGCATGAGCCTGCTGTATCGACATATCTCCATCCCATGACAGTGTGAAATGAACACTTTTAAACGTTAGGGGAGCAAGAGACTGCCATACCGACATATCTCCAACCTATAACAGTGTGAAATTAACTTTGGGTGAGCATGAGACTGCCATACCGACATATCTCCAACCTATAACAGAGTGAAATTAACGTTAGGAGAGCATGAGACTGCCATACCGACATATCTCCAACCTATGACAGTGAAATTAACACTTATACACGTTATGGGAGCCAGAGACTGCCATACCGACATATCTCCAACCTATAAATGTGTGAAATTAACGTTAGTGGAGCATGAAACTGCCATACCGACATATCTCCAACCTATAACAGTGTGAAATTAACACTTTGTCCGTTTGGGGAGCATGAGACTGCCATACTGGCATATATCCGACTTATAACAGGGTGAAATTAACACTTATACGTTAAGGGAGCCTGAGACTGCCACACCGACATATCTCCAACCTATAACAGTGTGAAATTAACGTTAGGGGAGCATGAGACTGCCATACCGACATATCTCCAACCTATAACAGTGTGAAATTAACAATTATATACGTAAGGGGAGCCTGAGACTGCCATACCGACCTATCTCGAACCTAAAACAGTGTCAAATTAACACTTTTATACGTTAGGGGAGCATGAGACTGCCGTACAGAAATTTCTCCAACCTAAGACAGTGTTAATTTAACACTTTTATACGTTAGGGGAGCATGGGACTGCCGTACCGACGTGTCTCCAACCTATGAAAGTGTAAACTGAACACTTCTATACATTAGGGGAGCATGAGACTGCCATACCGACATATCTCCAACCTATAAC
This sequence comes from Gammarus roeselii, assembly GCA_016164225.1. Classification (NCBI taxonomy): domain Eukaryota; kingdom Metazoa; phylum Arthropoda; class Malacostraca; order Amphipoda; family Gammaridae; genus Gammarus; species Gammarus roeselii. Next base: position 7,215 of record SDVV010034006.1, read on the forward strand.
AGTGTGAAATTACCGTTAGGAGAGCATGAGACTACCATACCGATATATCTCCAGCCTATAACAGTGAAATTAACACTTAAATACGTTAGGGGAGCCTGAGACTGCCATACCGACATGTCTCCAACCTATAACTGTGTGAAAATAACGTTGGGGGAACATGAAACTGCCATACCGACAAGTCCCCAACCTATAACAGTGTGAAATTAACACTTCTATACGTTAGGGGAGCCTGAGACTGCCATACCGACATGTCTCCAACCTATAACTGTGTGAAAATAACGTTGGGGGATCATGAAACTGCCATACCGGCATATCTCCAACCTATAACAGTGTGAAATTAACTTTAGGAGAGCATGAGACTGCCATACCGACATATCTCCAACCTAAAACAGTGAAATTAACACTTATATACGTTAGGGGAGCCTGAGACTGCCATGTCGACATATCTTCATCCTATAACAGTGTGAAACTAACGTTAGGGGAGCATGAAACTGCATACCGACATATCTCCAACCTATACCAGTGTGAAATTAACACTTTTATACGTTAGGGGAGCATGAGACTGCCATACCGGCATATCTTCAACTTATAACAGGGTGAAATTAACACTTATATACGTTAGGGGAGCCTGATACAGCCACACCAACTCATCTCCAACCTATAACAGGGTGAAATTAACACTTTTATACGTAAGGGGAGCCTTAGACAACCATACAGTCATATCTCCTACCTATAACAGTGTGAAATTATTACTTTTATACGTTAGGGAAGCATGAGACTGCCATATCGTCATATCTCCTACCTATAACATGGTGAAATTAACACTTATATATGTTAGGGGAGCCCGAGACAGCCATAACGACACATCTCCTACCCATAACAGTCTGAAATGAACACTTCTATACGTTAGGGGAGCATGAGACTGCCATACCGACATATCTCCAACCTATGACAGTGTGAAATTAAAAATTGTATACGTTAGGGGAGCATGAGACTGCCTTACCGACATATCTACAGCCTATAACAGTGTGAAATTACCTTTTTTATACGTTAGGGCAGCCTGAAACAGATATACCGACATATCTATTTCATATGACAGTGTGAAATAAACACTTTTATACGTTAGGGGAGCATGAGACTGCCATATCGACATGTCTCCGACCTATAACAGTGTGAAATTAACACTTATATAAGTTAAGGGAGTCTGAGACTGCCATACCGACCTATCTCCTACTTATAACAGTGTGAAATTAACACTTTTAAACGTTAGGGGAGCATGGGACTGCCATACCGGCATATCTCCAACCTATAACAGGGGGAAGTTAGCACTTTTATACGTAAGAGGAGCCTGGGACTGCCATACCGACATATCTCTAATCTATAACAGTGTGAAACAACACTTTTATACGTTAGGGGTGCATGAGACTGCCATACCGGCACATCTCCAATCTATAACAGTGTGAAATTACCACTTTTATACGTTAGGGGGCCATGAGACTGTCATACTGGCACATCTCCAACCTATAACAGTGTGAAATTACCACTTTTATACGTTAGGGGGCCATGAGACTGTCATACTGGCACATCTCCAACCTATAACAGTGTGAAATGAACACTTATATACGTTAGGAGAGCATGAGACTGCCGTACTGACATATCTTCAACCTACGACTGTGTGAAATTAACACTTTTATACGTAAGGGAAGCATGAGACTGCCGTACCGAAATATCTTCAACCTACGACTGTGTAAAATTACTTTTTGTAATACGTTATGGGAGCATGAGACTGCTGTACCGACATATCTCCAACCTATGACAGTGTGAAATGAACACTTTTATACGTTAGGGGAGCATGAGACTGCCATACCGACATATCTCCAACCTAAAACAGTGAAAAATTAACGTTAGGAGCATGAGACTGCCATACCGAAATATCTCAACCTATAACAGTGTGAAATAACGTTAGGAGAGAATGAAACTGCCATACCGACATATCTCCAACCTATAACAGTGAAATTAACAATTATACACGTTAGGGGAGCATGAGACTGCCATACCGACATATCTCAACCCTATTACTGTGTGAAATTAACGTTAGGGGAGCATGAAACTGCCATACCGACATATCTCCAACCTATAACAGTGTGAAATTAACTATTTTATACGTTAGGGGAAAATGCGACTGCAATACTATCTTATCTCCGACACATAACAGGGTGAAAGTAACAATCATACGTTAAGGGAGCCTGAGACTGCCATACCGACATATCTCCAATCTATAACAGTGTGAAATTAACGTTAGGGGAGCATGAGACTGCCATACCGACATATCTTCAACCTATGACAGTGTGGAATGAACACTTTTATACATTAGGGGAGCATGATACTGCCATATCGACATATCTCCAACCTATAACAGTGTGAAATTAACTGTAGGAGAGCATGAGACTGCCATACCGATATATCTCCAACCTATAACAGTGAAATTAACACTGAAATACGTTAGGGGAGCCTGAGACTGCCATACCGACATATCTCCAACCTATAACAGTGTGAAATTATCCCTTTAATACGTTAAGGGGAGCATGAGACTGCCGTACCGAGATATCTCCAACCTACGACAGTGTAAAATTAGCACTTTTATACGTTAGGGGAGTATGAGACTGCTGTACCGACATATCTCCATCCTATGACACTGTGAAATGAACACTTTTATACGTAGGGGTGCATGAGACTGCCATACCGGCACATATCCAACCTATAACAGGGTGAAATTAACACTTTATACGTTATGGGAGCATGAGACTGCTGTACCGACATATCTCCAACCAATGACAGTGTGAAATGAACACTTCTATACGTTAGGGGAGCATGAGACTGCCATACCGACATGTCTCCAACCTATAACAGTGTGAAATCAACGTCAGGAGAACATGAGACTGCCATACTGACATATCTTCAACCTATAACAGTGAAATTAACACTTATACACGTTAGGGGAGCCTGAGACTGCCATACCGACACATCTCCAATTTATAACAGTGTGAAATTAACACTTTTATACGTTAGGGGAGCATAAGACTTCCATACCGACATATCTCCAACCTATAACAATGTGAAATTAACACTTTTATACGTTAGGGGAGCCTGAGACTGCAATACCGACATATCTCCAACCTATAACAGTGTAAAATAACCACTTTTATACGTTAGGGGAGCATGAGACTGCCGTACCGACACATATTCAACCTATGAAAGTTTGAAATGAACACTTTCATACGTTTAGGGAGCATAAGACTGCCTTACCGACATATCTCCATCCTATAACAGTTTGAAATTACCAGTTCAATACGTTAAGGGAGCCTGAGACTGCCATACCGACACATCTTCAACCTATAACAGTGTGAAATTAACACTTTTATTCGTTAGGGGAGCATGAGACTGCCATATCGGCATATCTCCTACCTATAACGGGTGAAATTAATACTTTATACGTTTGGGGAGCCTGACACAGCCATACCGACACATCTCCTACCTATAGCAGTGTGAAATGAACTTTTTTATACTTTAGGAGAGCATGAGACTGCCATACCGACGTATCTCCAACCTATGACAGTGTGAAGTTGAAACTTTTATACGTTAGGGGAGCATGAGACTGCCTTACCGACATATTTCCAACCTATAACAGTGTGAAATTACTTTTTTTATACGTTAGGGGAGCCAGAAACTGCCATACCGACATATCTCTAATCTATAACAGTGTGAAACAACACTTTTATACGATAGGGGTGCATGAGACTGCCATACCGGCGCATCTTCAACCTATAACAGTGTGAAATTACCACTTTTATACGAGTTAGTGGAGCATGAGACAGCCATACCGACATTCAGTATCTCCAACCTAAAACTGTGTGAAATTAACGTTAGGGGAGCATGAAACTGCCATACCGACATATCTCCAACCTATAACAGTGTGAAATTAACACTTTATTCGTTAGGGGAGCATGAGACTGC
>SDVV010034007.1:0-11228 GCA_016164225.1 Gammarus roeselii
AATGAATTATTGTGGAAAAAATCGTTTGAAATATTGGAAATATTTTATCGGAGAAAAAAATAGAATAAATATTTGTCTATACTTTGCATTGCACTATAATTCCATTTTTCATAACACCTATACTTTGCATTGCACTATATTTCCATTTTTTTATTACACTGTGTTCACTTCCCACCTATTTTTTATGCAGATTAATTATTAATGTTCCAAAATGTACTCGTGTTGTTAGAATAATTTTGCGGTACATTCACACTTCGAGGAAAACCAGTCATACTACATTCCACGGCAACATAAATTCAAGTTTTAGATCAACACTTTCATCTGCACTATAGACCAAGGAACACTTCTGACAAAATTTGAGGGAAAGATTAGAGGGCGGAGCTTATTCGCCACGGCACTGGGGACCGATCCCATTGGCGTAGATTTTTAGGCCCATGAGGAACAAGCGAGGGTGTCCATCGCGAAGTCATTCGGATAGGCTGACCCTGTGCTGTCAAAAGGACCTGTCATGAGGGAAAGATACGCATTAGGCTAAATAAGTGAGAAGAAAGCTGGAGGAGCTCATGGGGTCCTAACGGGCACCAAAACTAAGTGCTTGGAATCGTGTCGGTGAGACGGCACCAGAAAAGAGTGTAGCGAGAGGTCGAATGTGGCAGGAGCCATTCAGTAAACACTGAATAAAAAGTACCTACGAAAGAAGACAACATACAGGACATCACATCATCAGAAACATTAACTACAGCAATCATATTCAGGTATACATCGGGACTCTTTATCTGTCGGTTCAGGAGAAAAGGGTGAAAGTTAAGGGAAAATATAAACAAAATATGATATGCTGCCATACTTGTAAATGAATCACTATCCAATCTAAAATGGGACACCGTTCCCATCATAACTGGGCGTGAGTGCCGTTAAATCAAATGAAAGTAGTTATCAGACCAAATAACCTGAAGGGTGGGATGTAGGTCTAGATAGCAACAACACTAAGATGCCAGAGTTTACCAAACAATCGTAATTGCTCTTTAACATACACTGAACTCGATAAACGATACATGAATAATAGCAAACGATCTTCGAGAGCCGTTAACTGAGTTCGGGGTTTGTTCTCCTTTAAGGGAGGAAAAAGCTGTACAGGTGAACAAAAGAACGCTACAAAAAAAGATCACCCAATTCATGCCTATGAATGTGTCTCGCACTAATCGCATGCCCACTCACTAATTCCCACTCTTAAATTTTCTGGTTTAGTGTTAAAAACCATTTTTGAGCCGACGCGGCCCTGTGTGTTTTCGTCAGGTAGGGAAGAAATGTAGCTCTGACGTATACAGTCAAACGATGCGGTAGAACCAACCGTTGCTGCAACTCAAATAACATCGGCGATCGTAAACCTGTGTCGTACTTGTTGTTGAAACGAATGCTCACCTACAATTAGTAAATATATCCATATCGAACTCTTGAGTTATTGGCCCAGTCATTCAACCTCCCTATACACAGTCGACAGTTCTGCATAAACTTCTTTGACTGTGTCTTTAAATCTTCACCCTCCTTACCCTAGCTAGGCTATTATATTCTGCCACTCTAGGGTAACATTGATCATTCCGCGAGATAGCCGTGAAAGTAAGTGGATTGGCTATTTATCCACTTATGTACGCAGCACTGTTTCACTTCTTTCTTCCTTCTTCTTTTGATCAAAAGGACCTGTCATGAGGGAAACCACTCGCCGTGGCCGAGTGGTTAGCGTATCCGACTGCAGTGTCAGCCTCTGGTGCTGCATGTCGCGAGTTCGAGCCTCGGCAGGGACACGGCGGTCTTGTGGCGGGGAGATTGGGCGCCTCCCCCCTCTGTGTCTGCCTAACTTAGCCACCCCCCTAACTAGGGGGAAACGGCTGTATGTCTATACATGTCTATACTTTTGATCATTGTCGCCTTCATGCTTAATTTCTTTACAACTGCATCATGCCAAATATAGTTCCGGCACATATTTTCTTGATTATCGACACAATATCACTTGCCAATGTTGAATTCATATTTTAGTAATAGTTATTAGTTACATATTCTCATTTGAAAAAAAATATCCCCATTCTTCTTGGAGAATTGCTTAGTAATTGACTGACCAAATCAGGAAAATATGAATAAGCAATCTTGCTACCGTATCCACCGCGTGTCGTAGAGGGCGACTAAAAGGGCGCCCCGTAGCCGGGAGTAGAATCGTGCTACCGTAACCCATGCGTGTCGTAAAAGGCGACTAAAAAAGGCGGAGCGAACGGCAAGGAATCCCGTTCTCTGTAAAACCTTTCCTCGAAGACGGCAAGACGAGCGGGAGGAGGAGATGCACACGCCTCTCCTAACCCTATTGTTAGGGTAGCTGAATGTGCGTGGCTGTAGTACGATTGATGTAAAGAGGAAAGAGATTGGTGAGATGTTTGTGAGGAGGAAGTTTGATGTGTTGACGCTGAGTGAGACGGAGTTGAAAGATAAGGGCGAATGAGAGTTTGGTGTGGTAAGTGGAAGAAAGTCTGGTGTGGAGGAAGGTTAGGCACGAGAAGGTGTGGTCTTGATATTGAGTGATCGGTTGGCTAGTAGCTCTACCGAATGGAAGGAGGTGTCCTCAAGATCAATGTAGGTGAAAGTCAAGTTAGGCGTAGAAAGATGGGTATTTGTGAGTGCATATGGTCCAGGCAGCGAGAGGAATGAGGAGGAGAGGGAGCAATTCTGGACTGACCTGAGTGAGTGTATTGAGAGTTTTGGAGGTCAATTCAATGTAGTTAAGCTGGGTGACCTTAATTCGAGAGTTGGAGATGCAGTGGTGGAAAATATGATAGGAAGGTATGGCGTTCCCGGTTGAAATGACTGTGGAGAAAACCTGATAGGTCTGTGTATGGAGCAGGAGTTGGTTGTCGGGAACAGTTTGTTCAAGAAGCGAGATATCCACTAGTACACATGGGTAAGGATGGCCCGTGGTGCAGTGGTAGAGAGCGCTGATGGATTTTGTGCTGATATCGAGGAGAGTGGTGGGGAGGCTGCTGGATGTGCGGGTTTTAAGAAAAGAGGGTGTAGGTGTGTCTGACCATCTGCTGGTGAAAGGTAGATTAAGAGTGAAGCAGAGGTGGAAGGGCAACAAAAGAGTAAGAGGAGGAAGAGAGGTAGTGAAAGCGAGTGAACTGAATGTGAGAAGCAGAGCTGGAGAGTTCCAACAGGCAATGGGAGAAGAATATGACGACGTGAGAGGACGAGGACAGGACCCGAGAGATGTGGAGGAAGAATAGTAGTCATTAAGAGATGCGTTGCTGGGATATGCGAAGAATGTGTGTGGTGCGCGCCGGGTGGGCAGGTGCAGAAGGAAAGGTTGCGAGTGGTGGAACGAGGAGGTTAAACTGGCGGTGGCACGCAGCGGGCTGTACACAGTCTACACCAATTTCCCACCTGCCTGAAGCAACCAAGGTCCTCCCTCTCAAACATCATCTTGATATGAGAGGTACTCAATATTTTAACAAGGTCGTAGACCAGACACATCCCTGCTACCACCAACTGAACTCCCGTCAAACCAACAGACACCTACGCAACACACTTCGTCCATCACCACACGACCATTCCTCGTCCTACAGACAACACATCTATGCACAAAGATACACACACACACTTCACAGCTCTTGCATTGGGCGAACACTGAGTTAACACAGTCATGGGGGGTCACCCGCTCGAGGTGGACGTGGAGGAGTTGGGGTTGGCCAGAGGTGACCGGGTCCACCTGTAGCGGCGGGCAACGTACGGCCCTCCAGGCATACCAGCATAGACCGGGGAATGTCCATTCCAACATTTGTCAGGGATGCAGAGGTTAGCCCGATACTATCGAGCACGTCATGACGTCGTGCCGCGCTGCAGCACCCGGCCGACTCGACCAAAATATCACGTCGGTACGTGATCTGTGGGAATGCCCGAGAGACTGCATCAACTTCCTCGCACATTCAGCGACCCTAACAATAGGGTTCGGAGAGGCGTGAACCTCTCCTCCTCACGCTCGTCGTGCTGTCTATGAGGAAGGGCTTTACAGATAAAGTGATTCCTAGCCCCTTTTAGTCGCCTTCTACGACACGCGGTGGATACGGTAGCAAGATTCTAGCACCCCGGCTACAAGGCGTATCCTTTGTAACGAATTAATATGTGTGGGTGCAAGATCAGAGGACTAGGCGGTGTTTGCATAAGAGACAATGAGCCTAATAAAATGTTTAAATAGTGTTGAAAACGATTCCTTTGAGTGACCGTAGGTGGTTGTGGTAAGCACCCGGGACACATTCAGTCTTGGTATGGCGTTAGCGCCAATGTTGTCGGCGTGAGACCTGAATGTCATCCACGCGTCGTAAGTTACTCCAAGGATTGTGGTAGTGGGGCTGTGGGGTATGGGAGTGTAGTTAGCGTAACATGGGGGTGAACACGGTGATTCACTGCTGTCTGGTGTTAGAAATGTTAGGGAAGACTTGCCAGCAGACATCCTCATTCTGTTATCCAGCAGCCAGACTTCGCGAGAGTTCAGGTACTGCTGGAGGTGTGCAGACGCGATCTCGTGTTTGTGGTGTTGTGTGATTATTGTGAGGTCGTCCGCATATGAGCTGATATGTGTTGGGTTCAGTTGGATTTTGCAGGTCGTGCATGAAGGCATTGAAAAGGGAGGGGGAAAGGGCAGACCCCTGTGTGACACCATTGGGAAAGTGGCGGGTACGGGATGGCTTTTTATTATAGACAGTGTGTGCTGGTCTGTCTGAGAGGAAATTAGCAATCCATTTCTTGTAGTTTGGATGTATCTGTGTGTTCAGTATTTTGTTTATGAGGACGTGTCTTGGAACTGTGTCAAAGGCCTTACTTATGTCGATAGCACATACCAGGGTTCGTTTGGCTGGCTTCTTTTCATTCAGGCCTTCATGGATGGTCTGGGTGAGGTTGGTGAGGAGAGTGGTTGTCGAGTGTAGGGTCCTGAAACCGTGTTGTGTGGAGGAGAGTCGACTGTGGGTATTAATTTTGTTTAGAACTCGTCTCTCCAACATTTTCCAGGGTTTCGGGAGAAGAGAAATGGGTCTGTATGAGGCCGGATCTGTGGGAGCTTTGTAGGGTTTCATGATGTGTATGATTTTCCATTTTCCAGTGTCTGTATCTGTATGATTTTCTATGGTTTCCAGGTGTTGGGTATTGTGTTATGTAGTATGGAAAAGTTAAAGATGTCTGTGAGGGTCGCGATGGTGTGAGGACCTAGATGTTTAAGGTGGATGTATGATATGCCATCTGGACCCGTTGCTGACGAGTTTTTAGTCCGCCGAATGGCGGCTATGGTCATGGCTGGTGTGAAAGTAGGTTTAATGTTTGGGTCGATCTGTAATTTGTGTAACTGTTTGAGTATCCTCCTATTGTCTGGATGGTGTGGTAGGTGTTTGCGTAGTTTTTGTTGAGTATGTCCGCTTGTTGTTGATCTGATGGGATGGTGTGGGTGTTGGGTGGTAGAATCGCCTCATGTGTGTCAATGTGGTTTATGTTTTTGTTGTTGAAGCTTCTAATGAGTTTCCATAATTTTGATAGTGAGGTTCGGAAGTTTGTAATTGTAAGCACATCCTGCCACAGGTTCGCCTGTTGCTCACAAATATCTGCATCTATTTCTGCGTTTAGGGTTTGAATCTGTGTGATTCGGTCATTGGTGGAGGGTAAATTACGGAGATGATTCGTTGCTGAATTTTGCGCTTAATATGGACCGAGAAAGCTGGGTTGAAGCCACGAACGAACCCGGCGGGTATGTGTTGCCTGTCTGCGTGTGTAAGTACTACTGTGAAGTGTTTTGTGACCGTGTCGATGAATGTATATTGGGTGATGTCAAAGTCCAATTTTCTATAGATAACGTGTATTCGTCCCAGTCTGCTCTCTTGTAATTTCGAAAGGTATGAGGGGGCTTATTATGGATTGGGGATCAGAGTTGATAATTTACGACTGCTGGAAGGTGGTCGGACGACATGTCCTGGCGGACCGCCCACTGGCAATTTAGAGCAAGATTGGGTGAGCAGCATGAGACATTCGGGGAGGTCTGCTGAGTGTTTGGGTTGAAAGGTTTGCTAGTGGGAGTGTTTGTGTTCATGTAGTGTGAGCAGCCACGTTTGTGTTGTTTAGTGTGAGCAGCCACAGCCATTTCACTATTAACACCAGACAAGAGTCAACACCTCATCCGCCCTCACGTTACACTCAATAACACTACTCCATAGTCATAACAACAAGATCGCTGCAGTAACGCATGACACAGGAATGACGTACAAAAATCACACAAACAACATACGCAAAAGCGCCAAATTTAGACTGAAAGTACTTCAGGCACGTACCGCATTCAACTACGGACATCAGGGCATCAATAACAACACAATTCAAACAATTCACCAGACCCATCTTTTCTACATAAACATCATCTGATCCTCTGACCTTGCTCCAACGCATATCAATTACCTACAGGGTGGAATAGGGGTTGCCTAGGGCTGACAGGCTTCACCTGTCGAGACTGAGGTGCGGGCACCACACTACCCTCATGTCATACCAGCATTGCCTGAGGAACGCACCTTCTGATCTGCGCCTGCGGTGGCGGGAAGCGCCTGCATTATGAAGTCGTGCCCAGCCATCGCACCAAGCAGGCTCAATCTTGATATCACGTCGATGCGTGAACTATGGAAGCACCCGCGAGACACATAAATTTTTTGACCGGGGTGCGGGTCTAATAAAGGAGCCTGCACTGGCTGTGAGATTCACAACATGCACATGTCAGTGGGTATCGGAGTTTTCAGGCTGTACGCCGGCCGTGGCACCTCCACCGCAGGGAGAGCTGGGGCAACACTACAACAACACAGAGGGCGCAGGAGACTCGTCCGGAGAAGACACAGCATTAATAACTGCTTTTCATACCAAAATAAGTGATTCGAAGTCATCGTACCATAAAAACGTATGAATACTGAATATAAATAGCAACTAGTACATGGACACTAGCTCAAAATAATCATAACTACACAATTGTTCTAACATTTTGAAACGTGGGTCAGCAGAGACCGGCGTAGCAGATGTCTAATTATAAATACATCAAATAGAGTCTACAGTTTTGATTTAAACACCGGACTCCACAACTCCAGTTCATACATACAAACAATCATCCAAATATCTAAAATGAGAAAACATACAATAACAATAATTGTTTTGAATTTTTCATCTTAGCTCTATATAAGTACCATTCCCTAATATATTATATAAATGGCTAACTCAAAATTACTAGGAGAGAGAAAAAACATTGCATCAAAGGTATGCTTTGAAATTAACATTTTTGGTTATAACAACTTGCACGTTCTTAATACTAGAAGATAGCATTGAGCAACATAACCCGCTACAAATTGGCTATTTTATTGCCCACCACCATTGAGAGGTTACATAATAGAAACAGGAAAAAGAAAGAGAGCTTGTTCATCTAAAAAGTTATTTAAATGCTGCAAGCAGAGCAGCGTTTCATCTACATTACACTTTTAGATGGACATGTTTCTATATAAGCTCACACATCTGCCAACAATGCTGTTCGTTAGAAGACCCCGAAGGGCCTTGAGAGAGGTCTGCAACGCGGGCTCTACGATCCACTACAGACTGGGAACCTAATATTTCAGTCCAGCGGAGCGTCAGAAGACCCATAAAGGTCTGCAACACTGGCTCTACGATCCACTGCAAACGGGGAACTGAATATTTGAACACTGTGGGGCGTCGAAAGACCCCTAGATGCACTGAACATCAGCTCTTCAATAGACAAAAAAGGGGAACTGAATATTCCAGCACTGTGGTGTTCGAAGACCTCAAGTGGCATGGAAATTCTGCTCTGTCATCACAACAAGCAAGAAACCAACCTAACTAAAGGTTCCATTTCCACAATAAAGAGCTTGTCCTCAAATGATGATTTGCACTAGATAATAGCATGTGTGTGACTTACTTTAATACTATTTTTGATGAACGAGAGAGTATCTAAGTGTTCCATCAACCTAATTGAGGAATAATAAATTAGTAAGAATGAAAGTTGCCTGGCAAACTAGTGTTGTGATCAAATGGGGCATTCTAAAAATGTATGTCTTTATCATCGATTGAGGTATTCAAAATTATAGCGATATTTTAATTTGCAAATTATAAGTGCAGGTTCAACAACCAGTTACACTCGAGACGATTGGAACGACTGCACTATGTGGCTCACAGATGCAACGACTGCGACGTGGCTCACAGATGCAACGACTGCACAATGTGGCTCAAAGATGCAACGACTGCACTATGGGGCTCACAGATGCAACGACCAGACTTGTGGCTCACAGATGTAACGAACACACTACGTGGCTCATAGATGCAACGACCACACTTCTGTGGCTCACAGCTGCAACGACTATATTATGTGGCTCACAGATGCAAAGACTGCGTCATGTGGCTCACAGATGTAACGGATGCACTATGTGACAAACAGATACAACGACCACAATATGCGGCTCACAAAAGTAGCGACTGCACTACATCGCTACGAGATGCAACAACTGCATTATGTGGCTCACAGATGCAACGGCTGTAATATGTGGCTCACATATGCAATGACTGCACATGTGGCTCACAGATATACCAAGCACTAGATCATATACATAGCAGGTGACAAATGCTAATTGGTTAATGCTATCTGCTACCGTAAGTTGTGTTAATTTAATTAACAATATTATTTGTCTAAACGAATTGTCCAACTGTAAATGTAAATAAATATATAAAATAATCCAAAAGGAATCCTGTTCTTGCATGGAGTGAAAATAAATAATCAGCGAGTGGACACATGTCAGACGAGTAATCTTGCTTGAAATAACTCAAGTGAAGTACAGTATCAAGCGCATGGAAAGGGCATTCCTTACGACTATTCCTAATCTAGACTAGGGTCATCTCACTTGTACCCGATTCAGTCCATCAACTGCAGAAACTGAAATCATTATTGGATAATTTAGTACTGTTCTTTGCTTGGGATAACACGTTGAATGATAAAAAGGAAGTCAATCAGAGTTCATTGCTAACAATAAGTTATCATAAGGAAGAAACAGGGCTCGCAGGAACAGGGAAAAATACTTGAGAGCACTATTGGGCCACGAGATATTGGCTGCACAGTGGAGCAACTCTCAAGAGCATCAACCATAAAGGGCACCTCGCTTACAAGACTAGGTGCTAAGAAATAAAACACTTGTTATTCAAATTCTCAATCAAACAAAAATAGACAACTGTTCTTCAACAGTCGATTAAAATGGACTAGGAAAAAGATAAGTATTAAACTAAACATCTAAACAACCAAAGTTTGTTGACATCGATAATACATGTTTAATTTCCTGTCAAAAAGTTGCGACTCGTATCTTTTCATAATAGTAAGTTGGACAAATACCTGGCTAATGGTAATAATTGGTCATCACCAAGAAAAAAAATAATATGACCAGTACTAGGCAACCTCTTATGAGAACAGTTACGAGACCTTGAATGAATCAGCTGCTCTACCAAGAAACACGCGGACACCTACGATGTCTGCGTCATTAAGCAGCTGCCCTGCCTAGGCACTCACAGCCACTATTGGATGAAGCAGCTGCCGTGCCTAGGCACATGCAGCCAACTTAGGAACATGGGCGGTGTACGGGTGCATATTTAAAATGCAAACTAGAATTCATTTGCTAGCACTAACGCGTTCCAATGTGTGGTATTACACAGAGTACGGCTCCGGTATAGAGGTGCGATGTAACAAGACACGTTCAAGATTTCCTTACATTTTTTCGAATATTTTCAACAACTTTACTGAGCCAAGACATTGGTTAGTTCGTACTCTGGCATGTTGATGGCAAAATCCTGCAAATCAAGATGAAATAAATTGCTTGTTCAGTGTTTAGAATATCAAATAAGGTGGCGTGAGACTTGAAGCAAGATCCATTGGGACCATGAAGCACTACTCCTCCTGCAAGGACCGCAGCAGACACAGCTTGAAGGCGTGGAGGCCTGAGGACTTCACTCCGTCTTCCTATTGGAGTGACAGGAAGGATCATTGCGGTTAGTGAAGCAAGGAGAAAAATTGGCTCCATAGGCTGGTGCAAGGCATGAAACGGTACAATAATATTCTAAATACTTCTCTAATTTGCTATTATGACCTAATGAATTGTAGCGGATATACAATTCATGAGGTTATTTATTTTTGAGATCGACTCATTTGAATTGATATTTGAACATGAGGATAATTAAATATTTATCCAAGAATAGTGTCCTAGGAGCTTTGTATATTAATGATCTCTAGAAATTATTAGTAATAACTCGGTATTTGCTGTGACGATAATTTTGTATGGTGGGCGATCAGGCAATGACAATTAGATGACAGGGTCCATCTCTATCGGAGCTCTGACGCGATTCTGAGAGCTCGCCTGTAGGGCGCGAAGATCATCGATTCTGGTAGGCAGCGTAGGCTCGCTCACACACCAATGCGGCAGAGATAACAATGCAGGTGCATACAGGAAGAACACTTAAACTGAAACAAAAGATTTATTCGTAGCTATCTCCATAGATCCTCGTTTCTGTGCTTACAACCATCTTGATTGAACTGCCTTTCAATTTTCGTACTGTATCATATAGACCGGTATTTTCACTGAAAGCGATCAGCTTTTTTTCGGTAGGTGAGGTCAGTGAGTTGACTTTCTTGATTGCAAGGAAATTTTTAGAAGCAAAATAAAATAAATACAAATACTTTATTCACAAGAAGACTAGTGGTATTCTTTGGATTTACAAAGTAGCCTTGATGCTATAATACACCTTAAAACTATAACGGGCCCTACCATATCATCAAGTAACAAATGAACACCACGTCAGCTGAAAAAATATCGGAAACAGAACTTTTGGATAAGTTTTGTCACTTTCGTGCATTAGGTCCGGATGTATCTATACATTTAATTTTATTTGAGAGGTGTTCTACTTTTGATGTATAACGAAAAATGCGTTGAAGTAACGAATACAAAATGGAATACACGGGGATATCCAGGCATTAGATAACAAGTCTAACAATTGTGCTCGGACTTATTACAGCTACGAGGCGTGCTATAATTCTGAATCCGAGTTAACACTACAAACTTATGATAAACAAATCAAAACCGGACCTGCAGTACCGCGTTGGTTACAACAAAACTATGCAACAACATCAACAAGTTTTA
>SDVV010034008.1:0-11228 GCA_016164225.1 Gammarus roeselii
CCTGTGATGTCTGTCAGGCAGCCAGTCAACAGTGAGTGGTGTAAACAGAAGCACACCAGCAGGGCCACCAGTGCCCATCACCTTTTCAGCCCCCTCCAGCAGCCCCACATACACATGAAGAGCAACACAGCTGGAAGAGGGCAACACATCCATGTGCTCAAGTATAATATTGAAAATAATTATGTGAACACAGGCTTAGGAACTGCAATTAGTATGCACTGGTGGCTATCATATGAACAACATCATGAAGGACAAAAAACAGCACCCTACACAACACTGCCCACTATACAACAGATGCACACAGACAACAAAGCCAGAAACCACCACACTACAATGGCCATTTACCATCCCATCACTACAACACAAAGACATACCCATGTGCATGCACATACACAGCAAGGAAAAAATATAAAACAAAGCTAAAGAAACAGGCAACTAAAATAGCCCACTACACAGCACACATCAGCAAACTGTACAAGGAATTGACACTAACACTCTCAACATATCCAGACAAGCACCAACACACAAAAATGCATTTAGCTACCATACACTTATGACCGCAACTAAGCTAGCTGCGCAAGCCACCCACAAGGAGAAGGTGCACCCGGCATGTCACAAGATCAACTTGTGAAAGAAGGATCCATCCTAAACATATTCGAACAGAACATCTCAAAGACACCTGCCACATACATCGGCAGCTGAACACATCATGCTCCAAAGGGGGCCTTGGGTTCCCAGATCAGGAGCCCTGCAAAAAGAGCCACCCTTCTTCATGGGCACCATCATCCAAGCCATTGATGATCTTCCAGCATTTAAAAAGGTCCACTCTAAACCCCTTCATCTTATAGAAAATAAATCAAGTTGTTTTCAGTCTGAGACAGTAACCCATGTCAGCCAGACCATCCACAAACTGTCCATATCCTCTACATTGACTTGACCCATCATAGATCCCAAGAAAACCTACATATTATACAGACAAACAATAATTAATGACAGGCCCGATGTGCATAAGAGAAACACCATGAAGCTGGAACCAAGGCAAATGGTGGATCTCAGCAGGTTTGTTGTCCAATCCTGAAGTCTTCCCTCCAAGCAATCAGACATGATGGGGGAATTTCAGTCTTGCATCCACCACCACACCAAGGTCTTGTTCCACTAAAGAAACTTCAATGGAATGCTGCTTAAATGTATAGAACCAACCGATCCACATTAGTCCACTCGGCAGAACCACTGACAAATTTTAACAAGATATGCATCTCAGGATCAACCTCAAGCTCCAGGATACAGCAACAGAGCAGAGCTGACTTCAGATCTTGACTACAGACTCAACCCCTTATGTACTTTAGATAATGATGATCCACAAATTCTTATGTGAAAGCTTTTAGGTTTGTATGATCAGGTATAAATGCAAGGTACAAATGAACAAAGTGTTTTTAAAATATTATTTTAAAGTAACAAGTAACATGTCAACAATTGAACTGGCCCTATAGCACTAAACATTGATTGTAATATAACGGACACAACGGAACTAAAGTGTAAATGAACAGCAAAAAAAATGTAAGTGTAAAGCTAAAGCGTAGAGCGTAAAACTAAAAGCGAAGCAAAAGCAAAGACAAGGTGAAGACCCACTCTCCGCCCAATGAATCCGCTATTAAAATGTGATGCGCTCTAAACTTCAGACCTACACCTTGAAATAAATGTGGGAGGGCCTTGTGTATGTGTATGAAATGATCCTCCAATAAGGGAACAACTATGACTTTTGGTCCTTCCAAAGAGGCAGGGCATCCTAATACCTTGACCTTATTGGCAAACATACAATTTAGGCTGTTAACAAATTTTGTTTGCTCCTCCCATCTGTCTGTTAATTTGGGATAACCTGAGATTAACACATCCCCCTTCTGCGTTATTGGATCCAGGCCACACAATGCTGACTTGTCGAGTTTTACAGGATGGTCTTATGACCTTAACTTGTCAACGTCTCCTACGTCCTGTAATCCATATGGTGAGACCACCTGCTTCTGGAGGGGAACCAAAAAAGATGCAAGGCAAGGGATTTCTTTGTGTAATTTAAGCTTGGGGTAACAGGCCTAAGGCCTACACTGTTTCTAGGGCACACAATACGCAGCTCTTGGTGGTAATGTTTGGTTAGCAATGTTTCCAAATATACGTGCTGGCGAAGGCTGATCATAACAAAATGATTTCAAAGGAAAATGTACTCCACCCACTTGCAGTACAATTGACAAAGATCAGGAACAGCACAGGACCAGTACTGAACCCTGGAGACGGCACTAACTACCTCCCTTGACTCGCTACAACCATTAACAGCAGCTCTCATAGAACGACCAACCAAAAATGAACACTGAGGAACACCATTAGCTACTTCTCTTGACTCACTACAACAACCATCAACAGCAACCCTCATAGAATGACCAATCAAAAACCAATAAATCCAGTCAAGCAGCATGCCCCATCCCCTATTTCCCTCAGCTCAGGTGAACCAGCACATCATGCAATCAAATGCCCTAAAAAATCAAACAGCGCAACATCCACAACAAAACTACCATCTAACCAGTCCAAAACACCTGAATAAGACAAAAGAAGCTGATACCTTGCAAGCCAAAATTGCCAAAAATGACACTGGTTCAGGTTCAGATTCTTTCATCCAATCCAAAGATGAAAAACATGACCCTGTAGTAAATTCACAAGTCATTTTTCAGCACCAGAACAGTTTCATGAGACTTCCTGACATACAAAACACTTTCTTATGGTTTATTTGCCTCTACTGTTGCCCTTCATTCAAG
This sequence comes from Gammarus roeselii, assembly GCA_016164225.1. Classification (NCBI taxonomy): domain Eukaryota; kingdom Metazoa; phylum Arthropoda; class Malacostraca; order Amphipoda; family Gammaridae; genus Gammarus; species Gammarus roeselii. The sequence continues at coordinate 2,802 of SDVV010034008.1, forward strand.
ATTCAACAGTTCAACAACTATTTTTTGGGTAATGAACTTTTTGATAACTCATGACTTGTCCAAACAAGCAAACTGCACTGAACAATTTTTGTGTAGCTGATGAACATTGCACTGTCTATTAATGTGTCATTTGATCCTTCATACCAATTTTTGTCATATGATTAGTCACACCTAAGCAACACTTGAACAACATTACATTCATGTGCACCATTTTTGAAAAAGTAATCTGCAACAAATTGTTATTTGTTGTATCACATGGCTAAGAACTGGAACATAGGCAACAGTTTGAAAAAGAGCAAATGTTTTATTCATGTGGGACACATCCAAGCATCATTAAATTTTTTTCTTTTACTTTTGCTCTACAAGATGCAGAATTGGATGAGTGAAGTTGTCATAAGCTGCAATATATTAAACCTGACAAACTGAGATATGCCAACAAAATTAAGTAGTTATTTATTGAGCAATAAATGTATTGTACATACAAACATTGGTTATCAAAGCATTCTACAGTTAAGCAGATAAAATCAAATGCCTTGTGGTGCAAGAGCTGACAGCTGGGGTGGTGATGCAATAACTTTAGCAGTAGAGATGCAGATCTGGTAGCTAGCTTCTGCCAAGTCAATAGTCATCCATTACTATATACAACATATCATAGCCAGAAACTGCTTGCCATCAACAGCCTTATGTCCCTTATGTTGTATAGTAATGCCAACAAATTTGTTGTGTTCTCTATTTCTCAATCAAGCTTGTCAAACTCTACACTATTATTCACGCTCATGTCCAATTGGTACACTAGGCATGATTGTTCACAAACTTGCTATAATAATTTGAAAACAGCTGACCAAGTGCCATCAATTTCACTAATAGCTAGCTACATTACCTTCAAATTATAATTCAAATATCCTAGAAATGAAAGAATGACATTGTACTTATTAGGCATTATCTAGCTACTACTCTTTTTGGGAAGAATGTTTAAATTAGAATGTGAAATCAAGGTATTTAAAGAGCCGATAGTACAGCATCTCGTGAAGCTGTCAGAGGCAAGAGATCTGCACCCACAAACATTTTATGTATGCCTACATTGCAACATTTTGGAAAATCTAGACTAAGAGGTTGAATAATGGACTGGTACAGAGTGGTGTAAAGTGTAATGGTGCAGTTTGGAAAAAATTTAAACTCTGATTTTCTTCTTACCCTTTAAATATAATCAACCAAATGTCCAATACTTGTAGCAAAGTTCAACGGTAGCTATTATACAAGACATTGAAAATTTGGAGGGCAGAAATAGTGACAAGTTCAAATTAATTCAAGTAGTTTACCCACATTCCAAATATAACCCCTTAGGGCAATCCTGGTGGGGATGTGACAAATACAATTACATTACATCACAAAATCTGAGTTACGAGGCAGTTAAACCCTGTAAATTTTTTCTGCTTTGCAAATTTCAGATTAACTTTATAAGGCATTATAACCAACCAAAATTATAAATAATGCTTGTATTAATCAAACTAAACCAAAGTAATTCAAATCAAATATAGAAATCACCTGGATAGAAGTCGTTGACTTTTGACATCTTGACTCGTGCCCCTGTCTCCTTTTGTAACTGTGCAATGGTCTCTCCCCCTTTACCAATGATAGCACCTGATGCAATGCTTGGAACCAAGATCTTGAGGTGGTAAGTGCCATCACCTTGGACATCTGGAAAGTAAGCAAGTTATAATTAACCATAAAAACAAACATCAAAATTAAATGGTTTGACCAAAAAATTGCAATATTTAATAAAATTTAGGAAAGACACAGCATATGATGTGCTGACACACTCACAATTTCAGAGGTTTTATTTGAATTTGATTCGAGCCTCATTTTCACCAGAGTTGGAGGTTATAATCCTCTAATACGGGTTACATCTACAACGGGATCCAGAAAAAATGTGACAGTGACCCAGGTGACTCACCGTATATTTTGCATACTTTGAAATAACAAAAAATAGAGGCCTGGAAGCTTCATATTTATGGTGTGTATAGCTAATATTATGACCATGAAGCACAGAAGTTTCAACATTGTCATCATCCTAAAAAAAAATACCAGTAAAAACTGTGCGGCAAGCTAAATACAACATCAGGGGTGATTCCCCACATACCCTATACATCAATAATTGAAACTCTAATTGAAAGTTTGCGTGTTTTCACAATGTTGCTCGCAGAGTGCATGGAGGAAATGAAGGGCGAGAGAGCAATATCTGCCACTCTTCTTATTCTGAGTCGCCAGATTTTAACTGGGAGAGTAGGAAGTCAATTGATACATTTGTTATATGTGTTAGAGTCTGCTGAAGGGTTTGATCAAAAATCTCTTGTTCATCAATCTGAAACTTAGGAAGAGAGAAACATGTTTTGAGCAAGGTGAATGCTTGGTGATTATTGAGCATGACCAATCGTTCTGCCATTAGCTTCAAATCATTATGTTTGTCCCTGCATAGCAATATGGATGCAGTTTTCATGTATTGGGGCTCCCAAAAAAGTGGCACTGCTTGCAGGAACCCCCTTGGCACGGGGAAGGCACTCATGGAACATGTCGTAAGTTTGATCAATGTCCTTCTGGGAAGGATGGTTCAAGATGGTCAGCTTGCACTTCTCCCTGTTGACCTCCAGTTCCTTCAGCTTCAGTCCCACAACCAACCTCCTCAGATTTTCCACTACCTGCTCAGGAGACCTCCCAAGAGTAGCATTGTCCAGATACCAAACATTGAATTCAGCAGTGACACCCTGCTGGATTTCTGCACAAGACTGCAACTACCTATCATTGAAGAATACGACCAGCCCTGCAGCTGCATGACAGGCTATGCAGACCTCTTTCATCAACATGACCCTTGCAGCAACAGATGTTCAGTTCACAAATGACCGCTAAAATTTCTATAAACCGCAACCACAAAAGTTTACATCTCTTCCCAAAATCCATCTTACGCAACCCACTACAACATATTCCATGTATCACTACCAAATTTGGCCACTATCCATTGGAAACAAGACACAGCATCAGAGTGTGTGGAACCTTAATCTTTCTAAAACAAAATGATCAGGGACCTGAAAATCACACCTTCAAATAGGCAATGTTTCATTAATTCTATGCGCATCTCACCTTTCTATCTCACCTTTGCAGACCCCCACAGCCCTGCCAACAGGGCACGCAGGCATGGGAGGCAGTACACCTCAGTATGCCAGCAATCAAAAAGAACAGCACAGTACAAGCACTGCAGCAGGGCGCTGGTTGGAATGCGCTCAATAGGTCCAAACAAAACAAAACAATGAAGACAGTCAACAACTGCCAGCAACACAAACAAAGCCACAAGATCACATCAAATTGTGTCAAGCAAAACTCATACAACACTGCCCCCAATTCCTCCGCCAGGGCCCTCTTTAAACCGCGAAGTGAATCACACTGCACCACATCAGCAGACAGTCTGTTCTAAATCTGCACACAGCCAGAATAAAAAAATCTGCCTTCATAGTCCCTCTGACAGTGAGGAACCACCAGCTTGAAAGAATGCCCACATGTGCCAACATCCAGAGCTCTCTCAAACAGAGCAGACAAACCTGAATCAACAGAACAATGAAAAATCTTCCAACTGAACAACCTCCCCTCACAGATAACTGCAGTGCTTTGGGCTGCTCACCTTAGTCCACTCCACCCAGCCTATCAATCTCCCTGGTCCACCTCCTCTGCACAAACTCCAACAGTCTCAGATCCCCTAAATATCCCACATTCCACACACATGAGCAGTAGTCCATGATAGGTCTTTTAAAAGTAATAAATAAAGAGACCATGAAAACAGAACTCCTATTGACAGTAGAGCGGAGCAGACTGGTCTCCAGAGTGGAAGCCTTTCTTACAACATTCCTCACGTGGAAATGGAACCGCAGCCTTGAGTCAACAAGCACTCCCATGTCCCTGAAGAAATCAACAAGCTCAAGTGCTACACCATTCAAATAATGAGTAGTGCTATCATCAATCTGCTCCCATTCAAAACAGCCCCTGTAGAAACGCATAAAGACATACTTGTCTGTGTTCAACAAGAGATTCAATGACAACAACACAGACTGCACCAAATTTGGATCCCTCTGCACTGACAACACACCCAGGCAAACTGCTTGTACATCAAGGGGGAAACTCAAATAAAGTTTGAAGTTGTCAGCAAAAGCCTTCCACTCACAAGCCACACCTGCTGCAACATGATTGACATATAGCAGGAACAAGAGCGGACCCAGCACAGAACCCTGGGACACACCACTTGTCACCTCTCGGAAGTGACTGACAGCTCCCCCCACAGAAACACACCAGACTGTGGGGAACATATACCATAAATTTGTAATAGGAGGCTCAACAGAATGCATATAATAAATAGTACTGGTTTTCTTTATTTGAAGGCTTACAAATGATGACAAAGAACTAATAGAAGCTTTTTCAAGATGTCTTGTGGTCTTCTGCAATAAACATCTAGGTAAGAACTTGAAGATGAAGTATGGAGGGCCTACTAGGTATGTTTCACAGCGTTCCGATTTCCATTCAGCACCAGCACATGGCAAACAAACTAATTATAGCACCATCATAAGACAACCCAAATCACCTTAGGCACCAGAATAAGCAAGTTGCATAGAGCGTGCCGGTGAAAACGTTCCTTCCTTTGCTAGCTAGGGTGGAGCGAGGGAAGAGGACGCAATTAATTTGGACTGATATCAACAGATAGTAGGACTCACTCCATTCAAATTCTGAACCAATATATTGGTCCATCAGACTTTCCTGCCTGGTGTGCAAGTATGAGAAGCATGTGAAGTGCAAATCCGCAATAGCCACATGCTTTATGTCTATACACATTTTCTATTCTTCCTTCAAAGTTCATATAATGCCTAAGTGTAGCCTCACAGTTGATGAAATTATTTTCAATTATTTCAATGGATACACACAAATAGTCTTCCAAAGAAAGTTTTTTTTTATATAGCTGCTGATGAAAAACACATTAAACGACTCTGAAATAGACATAATTTTGGACAGGAATAAATATCATTTTGGAGAAATTGAGTAAATGTTCTCAAAGATTGCTCCCCTTTCGAATCTGTGTGACTACTTACACCTACTGCAAACAGGACCTTAGGCTGTGACAAAAAATCTTGCCAGTGCCTGTAACACAGAATCTAGTCTGACAGAGAATTATCCATTACTCTCCTAGCAATACCATAATAAAGAAACACAAATAATTGAAATTGTATATAATATTCACAAAAAATTAATAAGACAACATCAGGATGAACCTTTTTTTCAAAGCTAGGCCATTACCTAGTAAATTCTAGAAAAAGGAAAGCTGTCATACACCAAAGCTAGACCCCATGACCATCGACTATGTGAGTTGATGATGACAGCAATACTTCCATGCCAGGTCAAATAAAACAGAGATCTTAACAATTGATAAAAAGATTGCCACCACTGCTCAGTTCATGTCGATATCAGTTGAGTCATTAAAATATGGGTAAGGTTTAGTCCTGTAATTTTACTAACTGGTTGCCATTTGATTTTAGTCAAATCCAACATGTCTCTAATCAAACTCAAGACGAAGTGTGGGCTCTAATACTTCTAGAATAATTGTTATGTTACTTAATATGTTGATCAGCATACACCAAAAAACGACATAAGTTATTCAACGAAATGTTGTTGTGACGAGTATTAACGATGGAAGTACAATTACAGATGGTTCATACCTGGAATATAATGTGATTTTTTTGACATGGCATCATCTGAGTCGACATCAAGAGGGCGCTTTCTAGAATCTGGAGTAGCTGGTGAAGGAGACTGGTCACGTTCATCGTCCATGGTTTCGTCTTTCTTATCAGCCATCTTGGTAAATTTTAAGATGTGGTCACTGCGCACGCGCTCCAGATTTTTCTGCATCGTCACGCAATAACGAGGTAGATAGGAAGATACTGAGTTCACTGCAGAGGACATATATGTAGATGGTGTTCTATTGAACAACTGATTATTTATAGAACTAAACTTCTGGCACTTTGATGCATTTACCTCTCATTTATTATCAGCTTTACATAAACGTTTTTTTGGGGGGATTCAGCCCTAGAATCACGAATAACTCACTATAATTTTGCTCACGACATTATTGAATGCTGCAGGCTGACAAGATATTGAAATGAGCTATTTAAATATATAAAATATCAATGTTGAACTAATTGGGGCACTTGTACGGTAGAGACTCAATTTTTTCGTCACGGTCCAAACCAGGTCGTGTATTTTTTACCTCCATTCACTAGTGAAACGAGGGGAGAACTCCGGCATATCCCAGATTGTGCTAGTCTTGGGCTAACCCTCTAAGTGAAATAAAGTTTTTTTGCACGGCAGAACATGTTTCCACATTTCTTTGTATGTGTTGAATACGGACAATATTCACTTGATCAAGTGGTGTCTTCTGTGTATCTAAGTAGAGTGCAATGTTTTTCCTTCCCCAGAAACAAAATACTGACTGATGATGATTACTGTCAACTATCCTGAAAAAAATTCCCACCGAAGAAAAAATTCGTCGCTGGTATCACGGTAAAAAAATTGATAACAGTTTTCTGTCATTTTTCAGAGCGGGGAAATATATTTTTGTTCAGAACATCTTTGGGAAAAATCAAATTTTATAACATAAAATCATTATAACGATTTGAAAGTGTTAACGACCCACTGACCATTCTAGGAGTAAAGTTCCCGTAAATAGCATACGTTAAAACATACATATTTCTTTACATTTATCAATCACAGTCAACTCATGCTTGCGTGTAGAGAACTTGTGTATTTCTAAAAAAAAGTAACAAAGATGTGGTAAACAAATTTTACTTGTCATATATTTTCAGATATTCCCGTACTCCCGCAGATCAATGAATATAGTGACATGCTCTTTATCACTGATCTACTATTCGCCGTTTCTTGCACATCTCGCACTAGTTTTACCCTGTTTTAGCCCCATTTCCGTTTCTTTTGCGGTACGCTAGTCCAGATCTGAACGGGAAACCTTGCTTCTTCAATTAGTAACGATATAGCTTTATACCGAGAATTTTGCCAATTTGTGGTAATTCAAGGAGACCGAATAATGTTCCCTTTAACACGTTTCGCTCAGAATGTGCAAGCAATCGGTAACCCTACAATATTTCAATGGAAATTGTCAACGAAACATAGTTTATGAACATAAAAAATCATACAGAATGAACATTGCTATGACAATCATCTGTAGTAGGTGCGTGAAAATAGAATTTGAGTGCGCATACCGGAAAAAAACACAACTACGAGTGGCAACACTCAGCCGAATGTTCACACAATAGTACCGCTTCATGGCAAACGGTGGGCTGCTCCTTTGTTTCTGTTTATATTTCTTGTATTCAGACTCAAAAAATTTACCAAGATTCTTCGTCGGGTGAGATCTCTCAATTGATTCGTCAGAAGTTCTGCAGTTTACTTGAACATGATGTTTTATTCTATTCATTTGCACGTTTTTGTGCTACACGGCTGTAGCGGTTTGGCCTGACCCAACGTGTGCGTAGCGAATAAATGCAATTTATCGGCTAAGTCAAACAAGGCAAATTAGTGGAATATTTTCCTGATGTTTCTAAAATTCCATTAGATGACGAAATTTGGATTTGAAAAATGATGCCAGCGATGAGCATGTGTGAGTGCATGATAACCAAATTATATTATATTGGACTTGCCAATTCAAAGTTCTCATTGAAATGATGTTCCCTTCATTGCGTTTTACTGTATAGGTCATCCCTCTAGGTTGTTACCTACAGCAAGTGAAACTGCCAATGCTTTGGTTTCACTTAACAGCTCTAGTGTAATTTGAAAATGATTAGAAACTAATTATTCCAAAAGCTAGTTATTTACCCTTGGTCTCAGAGACATCTCAGGATTACGTTTCGCTTATCTGTCAGTCTTAGCGAGCAATCGCCAGCATCATGCACACTATGCAGACTATGCCACCTTATCAGTATGGGTTTGACTGTTTTTTATACCATGTTTTCTTTTAATGAATCTGTGAGGTTCCCAACGTGGGGCACTCAACGTAATTACTTGCCCATGAGCCATATGGTTGAAAAACAATAAAAACAGTGTTACTGATTTTTACTTTGGAATCAGTGCAATAATTTTCAATTCAATGAAATCAAATTAAATTAAATGCATCAGCCACCGGTTGTCTTATATAATCCTAGTGTGGCTGTGCATGCAAATGAAAATTGATAATTATACATCAATAACACAACCTATCATGTGTGGCGGAAAATTAGCCTGAAATATTAATAAATATAAATAGGTCAACATGTCAAAAATTATGTCTGGGGTTTTCTCCTGTGTTCTCTCGGCTGGGGAGTTGCTCCATTTGACAGGAGAATGGTGATG
>SDVV010034009.1:0-11227 GCA_016164225.1 Gammarus roeselii
TATATATATACATATAGAAACTTATTTAAACCTAAATTATGAGAAGCATAATTTCGTTTAGATAGTTTCCTTTTATAGTAAGAATAGTGAATAGTGCAGATCAAGTAACACTTTTTGCTTGCAAACGGGTTTCATTCTAGCACTGTACTTAGTGCGTTTCTCAGAATGTAGTGACGAGTGATCCGAGTTCACTTGTCATGCCTCACCGACTCAAACGAAACACCATGGTAAGAACATAGCGTCGTGACAGCAGTTGACCTAATATATCCAGGATAACGGACGAGTGGCTCGTCTCCTGTCGCACTCATTGGTCCAGCAGCGTAACCTATTAATTGCATTCCGCCTAGAATGATCCTCAAATTGATAATGTTCCAGAAGTTTTAAATCGCGTTATGTTTAACGCAATAGTAGTTGTTAGAAGTAAGTAAAATGATTTATTATACACAACCATTTAAAGCCAATTATTTGAGACTGTATAAAAGATGACACGTAATAGGATGCCGTCGCATGACCAACGGTGTGAAGACTTACTCAAGCCTGTGAGAAGAATTTAAAAGCGGCATATGAGGTAGATCTACAGAAATATTACAACACAAGATGACATATTTATTCAATAAACATTCGGTCGCAAAGTTTGCTCAATATATAACATCAGCTTGAAAGGGAAAAATTTCTGCACATTATATTGGATAGATAAACTTGACAATAATAGATCGATAAGTATTGGTGTAGAATCGCTCATTCAATACAGGAGCGAAACACTGTTAAGAAGGCCAATGAGAGTGAACGAGGCCACTCTTAAACGATGTACCAAGTTTTCGTTCCTTAAATCATTTAGAAAAGCAAACTAACCCAAAATAAACAATAATTAGGATTGAATGTGTCAAACACACATCTAACCGTTCTAACTTCCCGAACCAGATCAGATTTAGCGTGTCTATTGATGAGCCGATTCCTGCAGAGGGTGGTCTAGCGGACCCCTCTGCTTGCCGAGGTTGGACACCGCGGAGGTGAGGGACTGCACCAGCGACTCCACCTTGAACAATAGTTAACGAAAGGTAGAACTTCAACATTTGATCGCGCACTCCAGTATTGAAAGCTACCTGTAGATTTCATTGTAAAACCACAAACGCATAATCACCCATCTGATTATTATTAGCCCTTAATGATTTGATTCCATGAACCCAATATCCCTTTATGGCACATGCGATTTTTTTTGGCTCCTCATTGATTCGGTTCTGTCAATCAACCCAATAACCTTTTATAGCGCATATGATTATTTATGACCACTTATTGATTTGATTCTGACAACCTAATAATATTATACAGCGCATATGATTATTTATGGTCACTTTTGATTTGATTGTCGCCCGATGATCTTATTTACTAGATGTACTCTTTCTGCCCGACAAGGGGTTAAAAGCACGGATCGCTTGGCCGGAGGCTTCATTGTACCGTCAAGAAGGAAAGATCAACACTGCACACGGTGCATTGCTGTGACCGAAACTAGAAACAGCTTTATATAGTCCGATTCGTAGCTGCTCCGCACGTCTGTTTAACCACAAAGCATAGCGATGGCCTCGCATGTAAACTGTGTAATATCAAATGTGATGGGACAGCTACCACCATACTACAATGCACACAGAGCATAACGACAGTCTCTTCTAATCTCATAGTAGTAGTTGCTTGTGTTCCGCCGGAGCCTCAACGCGTAGTTAATGCACGCTCCTCCGTAGGGCACGAAGCACGCAGAGCATAACGAGTCTCTTCTAATCTCGTAGTAGTAGTAGTTGCTGCTTGTGTTCCACCGAAGCCTCAACGCGTAGTTAATGCACGCTCCCCCGTAGGGTACGAAGGTCAGTCAGTTCCGAGGAGCACCCTCGTGCGCGAGTTTAAATGAGCTTCAGCAGGGTAATGCGTTCATGAGCGGAGAGGATTTAAACAGATTCATTGAGTCCGGTATGTTTCCCAAAACATATTATTTTTTTGTTAATCGTTTCTGTGAGCAGGTGTTGTAGGGTGCACGGGGGATACAAGAAGGCTCGTCGGGCTGCTGCGAGTGCATTACAATCCATAAGTAAGTGTTTACCACTGATTGCCACTTGGTGGCAACAGGAGCATCGTGGAGCGTCCGGTCCCATGTCTACTTCCATTAGGTGATCAGTTCTAATCTTGTAATCAAACGGTGTAATATGAAGTGCGATGAGGCAACTACCACTGCCACAATACGGACGGAGCATAACTGCGGTCTTGTCCCCTGTGGTTAAACGGTGTATTGAGATGTGATGAGCAACTCACACTTCTCCAATACGCACAAAGGTTTAGATTAAGGGGTCTATCTCCATCGGAGCTCTGACGGATGTCTTGGTGAGCTCTCCCGTATAGGGCGAAACACTAGTTTATTTGAATTTAAAATTATTTTATAATTCCAACTGGGGTACATATGCAGGCTGGTGCAAACGTGAATAATATTTTAATGGAGAGGGTGTGGCAATACAAACAGATCACATTTTTTCTGCTCCGATATCAAAATAACCTAGTAAATTGTGTGGTGAAAAACGATCTAGCCTGCCGCGTTCCCTCGTTTTTACTTCACATAGACCGGTATGTTGACGAAAGCGATAAGTTTTTCCTGGAGGGGAGGTCAATGAAAAGGCTTTGTAGGTTGCAAGCGAGATTTGAGATAACTCGTCGAGCCGCTGCGAGTGCGTGGCACTCCATCAAGTAAGTATTTTACGCTGGTTGCACTTGGTGGCCTCAAGCCATGGTTGCCCGGCAGGTTTCATGACTACATCTATCAGATGGTTGTGAGTTATGCACGTGTGTCCCGTGCACGAGCGGATAATGAATATTTTTGGTCTCTCCTGTTGGAAAACTTGGTTTGCCCTTGTCGCTCCTTACGGATGTTATATGGAAAATGTTGATAGGGAACCATTCTCAGTAATGTATATGTATGGTTTTAAATTGTTCATGATGGGTGGACCCCAGTTTAGCACTGGAATCTGAGAGTTTATTTCACTTTATTCCCGTGAGGACAGGAATTCATCAGAATTTGACCGCTTGGCCTGCCTCGACGAATGTTGAGAGGTCGTGTTATATGTTGCGTAGGCCGAGGTGTGTGTAGTGCTGAGAGGGAGCTCTCAGACTGTAAGAATATGACGTGTTCGGAGAGATTTTTTTTAAAGGCTAATTCGAGTGTTGTTCTGCAGAGAAAACGTAAACTCCTGTGGGAGTGTAGTCGAACGTGAAGTTGCTCCGCACATAACGACAGCTCCCACATCGTCGCAGGTTCTGAAGTTTACACACTAAGCAGTACGATGGTCTCGTCAACTTTTACAGGTTAAATGGTCTAGTATGGCGTGCGATGAGGCGGCTTCCGCTACAAACGAAGTATTTACATACGGTTTCGCCCAAAAAGAGCTGATGTTACCATCTGATTTAATAAAATTATCTCCACAGCACCCGTCGACTTCACGCACAAGGATAGGTTGGACAACATTCAAGAAGTTATAGTTGCTTTAAATTACCTGACTCCTTATTCATAGCAGTCGCTAACAAAAAATATCGTGTTGTTCTTCTTCATTAGGGAATTACAAATTATTTACGTATAGTGACAGATTGAAAACACAGATGATACGTACTAACTCCGCCAGCGTGAGCTGTTCTGATAACATTTGTTTCATAAAATAGGCTTGACTTCAACTGATAACGAAGAGTACTGTATACCAGAAGGTTTGGTATAAATTTACATAATTCACGTTCAATCATTGACATTGCCTAAACACAGTCTCTATTTTTATTTCCTCACTAGGCGCACAATTAAACTCACTAGTTAACTCGGAGTATTACATATGCATGATATTCTTATAAGTATTTGCATCATTACTGAAGTTTTTCAGCACAGCTGTGTCTTAAAATGTCCCATGCCGCTAATGCACAGCCTTCACTCAAATACGAACCTTATCAACACACTCCTGCCTGAAAGCGGTGATGTCTTCCCGCAGCCTGTCCAGCTTTATCTGCGCCTGCTGCTCCCTCAGCTGTAGCTCAGCCCACTCCACCGCCCCCTCCCGCCCCACGCCCTCCACCTCCTCCAGTATGCGGTTAACAAACTCTGGCCCAGGCAGAAGGAGGCCGGATTAATAACCGTTAATAGTGGCCTGAGATGATGAAACTGCACAAACGCCCAGCGCTGGGCAAAAGTACTCAATCAAAAAACTACTTTGGATTTTATTGCTTTGATTCATGTCCTGAAAACCTAAAAACGGTAGTTGGAAAAACTATCTTGATTCAGTTCTGTGCCTAAGAATGTGCAGGCAAACAAAAAAGCATTTTATTTTTTATGTAAATGAAAAGTTTTGAGATAAAACATAAGCCAACATAGATAGGATTTTTTCCCCCTAAATATTGATTTATAATCGTTTTCAGCGTTTCAACACCAAACGAGTTTATACTGGCTGTACACCCATCAATTATAACTAATTAGTGACCGAAGTCTCTGCTCTGGAGGCTCCAATGCTGATCTTAGAGTCATGGTGACATGGGTCTGCCTGCCCCTCACACTTAATATTGTTTCTTATGACTCAAGTTACGACACATTTGTCCCAATAGCTGTAGTAGGCTACCATGTAGAAAGATCGTAGATAGACTGAAAGAAACTCAAAACTAGCATCTTAATCTATATTCTCGTTTTTAATAGGTATAACTACATCAGTAGTAAAACTCGTTTTTTAGTGTAAGTACCAGCTGAGCCTATAGACTACAGGTCACATACCATAAGAGCACTGGCTCATCAATTTATTTGGGTATAACTACCCTCGCCATTGGTTTGTGGTTCCAATAGATCTCGTGGGCATTTTAATGTAGAATAGGTTCATTCAATAGCGAATTTCCATAGAATCTATATAATTGAAATCATATCCTAGAAATAGTGAAGCTCTTGCTCTAGTGAGATGTTTAGCTGGCATTAATTAATTTGTTCAATAATCACGACACTTCGAAATAAATAGCACGCTGTTCCCTGAAAGTTCAACTCATTTAAACAGTATGAATAAAATAAATAAAATAACATACGAATAAATAATTAGAAACTAAAATGCAAGATGTCTTTCATAAGACTTTACCAATTACACATGTCATTCATTATATGATTCCATTTTGTGCGTCACATTTTACTAATATAAGGGAATATTTAGCGTAGCTATTTCCAAGGTCAGGATATAGCTAATAGAAAGGATGGGCCCACCAACAAGGGAGAGACGACGGGTGCCCCTGATTAGATCTGCAACTCTAATCGTGCCCAACACTGCTAACACGACGTAGCGGCATCATCATCCTCGTTTTCTCTACTTGTTTCTTCCACTATAGAGGAGTAGGACGGACAGCCGATGACTGCTCTCCATCACCCTCGTCCATGTGGTCCTTTGTCGTATATCCACAACCAATTTGAATCCTCCAACCAATGTCTTCCTTGGTCTTTCCCACCCTCAAACCCCTTCGTCTCCTTCGGCGCACCTCCATATGACGCTCGTGGTGGGCAATGAACGTCGAACGGATCATCCACAAGGTGGACACCTCGTGGTTGCGGCGTCTGTGACTCAACACCACCTGATCACGTCGTCGTCGTCATATGGCCTCGACGTGGGCGGAGCCTGTGCGCTGCCCATGCCTCTGACTCACCGACTAAACGCCAGAACCTCAACACATATCCATCGTTTCTTCCATAAGGGGAAGTGAACAAATATCCAACTATGGTCCCAGCCCCTTCCCAAAGGCCAATTGCGGCTACCCAGCTTGCGTCGCGGTTGTGCAATCCAGTGCAGATGTGGATCACGGAGGCAGTACACATACAATACTCTGGTGTCCACAACACTAGATATATACCACTGGGATGTCAATGCATTAACCGCCGCACAACCCACAACTGACAACATTGTACTGACTTCAACAGTAACACATTTTCCAAGGCTTCTCTCCTGTGCGTCGGTGCCACTTTTGTCACCACAGGCGTCTTGTTCTACAGCCACATCGATTTGCCACATCACTCAGCCACCTGGATTTGCCCCTTCACTCACCCACCGACCCTACCTGCACCACCACAACAGCCTCAAACCAATGTCGGCCATTTGAAACATATTACAAATGAACACAAACCACATTGGTCAGAAGCCTATAAAGTTTAAACACTTTCCACACAAACACCACCTTGGCATCGCCCTACTCCAAGAACTTTACTCGTACAAACATACGAAAGATCAAATAATCCTGGGGACACGACACTCCGCCACGCCCGTCCCACAACGGCGGTGGCGGACTCATTCCACTTGCACAGGAAAAATCTTACTTTACTAACGCATCTGCATAGACACAGGCGCAACTTCCACTAGACAACACACTAGAGGCGCAATTGGTTCTCATTCATATCCACACGCAACACTATGCAGTCTACTCAACATGAACATCCCCCTATCCAGCAACGACAGTCCACATCTCACCTCACCTAGGCAACGGGCTGCTTATAAAGTTTATAACAATTCAAACGCTCTACAAAATTGACTCATATGACATTTTAAACTTTGGATTATTGGAATAGATTGATAAACAGTGGATTTCATTTTTTTTTCATTAGCTAAATGATACAAATATATTTCAGTTTCGAAATGGGACCCATTCTAATGAGTGCATATCTGGACCCTTCGGAAGAAACTTTCAACTGCACGTCTAACTTTTCCTTGTTCAATTCTGTCGCGACTTTGCCGAGCAGTTTCAATAGGTTCAACTGTCGTTGGCTTGTGTTCGTAGACAATGGATGCCATCTCAACCCAAAGCCAGTAGTCGAGCGGGATGAGGTCGGGGCTATGAGCTGGCCATGGCTGGTTCTTTCGGCGGCAGATAACTGTTTACGAACCCAGGCTGGTTCGTTCGGCGGATGATTACGATACGGTCAAGCACGTCATGACGTCATGCCCAGCTACCCAAAACTCAATTTTGATATCACGTCGGTGTCTAATCTATGGATGCGCCCTAGAGACGGCGTCAATTTTCTCGGGGCCCAACACTACTGACCGGGAAATATCTGGAGTCTCGGGCTGTGCGCCGGCCGTGGTCCCTTCACCGCAAGTCGACTGTTATAGCTAACAAAAACACGTAATATTATTCCTAGTCTGCACGCTTTCTGTAGCTAACAAAAACACGTAACATTATGCCTAGTCTGCACGTTTTCTGTCGCTAACAAAAACACGTAACATTATGCCTAGTCTGCACGCTTTCTGTAGCTAACAAAAACACGTAACATTATGTTTAGTCTGCATGCTCTCTGTAGTTAACAGTTTCTGCCCCGATAATAAGATTGTCCCAGTATTCCGCCACGATAAGCTGTAAATTTATTTGATTAAAGTTTCTATGAGAATAAAGTTGGAATTTTTTATTCATGACGCTTTAACCCGCTCACCTTTCCACGTGTGTGTAAAATCCTCATTGCTCGTGACGCTGTCATCGCGGTTGATATCGTCGCCGCAGTTGTCCGATAAGCTTTTCCTGTAAGAGAAAAAAACATTCAGACACATCGCAACAATTTCAACGTATCACAACCTCACAAGGAGAGAAGGACCCTCTCCCTCTGCGGTAGGATTCTTCACAAGGGAAAGGAGACGCCACCTGTGTACGCCACACAACCAGAGTAAGCCCCGTCGCATGTACGCTGAAATAAATATGTCAGCTGGTACAGGCAAGTTCGGCAATCCATCTGAGTATTACCATTGTAAATGCACGTGTAGCATATCTACCATTTAGGGACTACACGTTTTTCTGCTGGTCCGAAAGCGTGGAGCCATAGGTGCGTTTGGCACTCCCAAAGCAGCTGGTGCACGCTGAGTAGGTAATCTCAAACGCAATTTGTAATTGCATATGCTTTGTAGAGGGCCGTTGCATTGCCCTAAGACAGAGAATTTGTCACATGACAAAATGACATACATTCGATCAGCTGTGACATGTGGGAAAAGGTTTTCCTGCATGAACCTTGTCATAAGCAAAGTACGTAGGAGGGCTCTTTTCTGTACTGTTTTTAGTTATAACCGGTCAGTGTGAATGTTATGGGCTAAGATTAACTCCCGTTGCGCCAAGACTAGCGACCTTGGGCTTCGTTGGGCCAAGACGGAGCCCAAGAACATTTTCTCGAACGGACTTTCGTCCGTCCGAAAAGACGGCACAAAACCGGTAAAACACATTTGTTCATCTTGTCTACAGAACAGTTCACGATGACGAAAGCGTGGAACGCATTTGAGTATTGTAATGCTCAGGTAGCGTTGTCTACGTCACTAAGCCTAAATAAACGAAAAATTCTTCAAGCTTTAAATCCTCCAAACCGAGTTTGTTCAGAGCATCCACTTAGAATTACGTTTTTGATTATAAAGTGTATGATAAAGAATAGGCCTAGACCACACATGTATTTGGTTTCCATTAAGAGCCTCGTCGCAGGGAAGGGGGACGAAGGGAACGCGCCCCCCTCCCCTTGATCTGAACCTCAGAAAACGTCGCTCCTGGCTAAGCCCAGCTCACGTTCCCTGATAAGAGTGAACACAATTTAAGTTTACGTGGAACGTGTCCCCCTGCCTAAAATACATGGTAAGGCTCCTGTTTCCAGTAGATACTATGAAAGGTGTGAAGACGTAATAATATTTGTACTGAAGCTGTATTCAAGATTTAATTTGCAATGTTTCTGTGAATATTTAGTGAAACTATCACAGCAGATTATCATCATCAGACCAAACCTAACGACGACATTACTGTGGTGCAGTTATTAATTGGGTTCATTGGCAATGCTAATATCATCGATACTTCAAAAATGTCCGCTATAACATATTTACCCTTTTAATAATATGCGTTCAGTGTACACATATCCACTTATATAAAAAGAAGACGTTTTCAATCAAATAAGTAGCTATTATCTACCTATCATTGGAGAACGTGTATCCGAGCCTCAGCAGAGAGACATATAGTTTTACACGGTGCCGTTGTTTCTCAGCAGCATGAAAAATAGTGTAAATTATTTGGAAAGGTTCCTGACATTGATTTCGAAAACGCGTGGACAAAAAATTTAAACTCTTCATACATTGTTAAAAAGTATACGGCACGTAAATACGAATTTTAAGATCGCTTAAAAATTACTGCAATGCATATCAGAGTTTTTGAAGAATTTCAAACATATATTTTTCATGATAAAAAACATTTTTGTAGCTGGTCTCCTCAAAGATTTTTGAAGCTATCATAACATGCTAAACATAATTTAAAAGTATTGAAAATGTTAAAACAAAGTCTTCCCTCTTACAGATTTCAAGTTGTAGTATTATAATAAAATGATTTTTTTTCAACAATCGCATGCTCAATTTAGTTAAATGAGTTATACAAAAATATTTCGCGTTTTTTTTACCCTTAGCTCCTACAGTCTGAAGATAACTAGGAATAATCAATGTTGAGCAATACCATTTATGAAATACAGATTTACCGTTATAATGCCATGCAATATATCATTTAAGTGTTTTAGGGGAGTACTTGAACGAAATAGATTGTCTACCTAACTCGAAATCCTACACATTTTAAAGCTGACTATCCAGTAGATTTTATTATAGCATGTCCTAAAGTTTTCGAGGGATCAATACAGCATTAAATAGGTTCCTCTTGAATGGTTCATCTTGAACCACTCCATACGGATAGGAATCGCGTGCGCCCACCCTTAATTGCGCCACCGATCGCCATGACTGTCGGTACACCACAACTTGCAGACGCGTGTCATGCCTCAAACATCAACCATGTTTATTGTTTACACCTATAACAGGCGGTATTGGGAGACATGATCATTACGTTGTGAACGCGTGTCATGCCTTAAACATCCACCATGTTTATTGTTTACACCTATAACAGGCGGTGTTGGGAGACATGATCATTACGTTGTGAACGCGTGTCATGCCTTAAACATCAACCATGTTAATTGTTTACACCTATAACAGGCGGTATTGGGAGACATGATCGTTACGTAGTGAACGCGTGTCATGCCTTAGACATCAACCATGTTAATTGTTAACACCTATAACAGGCGGTATTGGGAGACATGATCATTACGTTGTGAACGCGTGTCATGCCTTAAACATCAACCATGTTTATTATTTACACCTATAACAGGCGGTATTGGGAGACATGATCATTACGTTGTGAACGCGTGCCATGCCTTCAACATCAACCATGTTTATTGTTTACACCTATAACAGGCGGTATTGGGAGACATGATCATTACGTTGTGAACGCGTGTCATGCCTTAAACATCAACCATGTTTATTGTTTACACCTATAACAGGCGGTATTGGGAGACATGATCATTACGTTGTGAACGCGTGTCATGCCTTAAACATCCACCATGTTTATTGTTTACACCTATAACAGGCGGTATTGGGAGACATGATCATTACGTTGGGAACGCGTGTCATGCCTTAAACATCAACCATGTTAATTGTTTACACCTATAACAGGCGGTATTGGGAGACATGATCGTTACGTTGTGAACGCGTGTCATGCCTTAGACATCAACCATGTTAATTGTTTACACCTATAACAGGCGGTATTGGGAGACATGATCGTTAGGTTGTGAACGCGAGTCATGCCTTAAACATCAACCATGTTTATTGTTTACACCTATCACAGGCGGTATTGGGAGACATGATCGTTAGGTTGTGAACGCGTGTCATGCCTTAAACATCAACCATGTTTATTGTTTACACCTATAACAGGCGGTATTGGGAGACATGATCATAGCGTTGTGAACGCGTGTCATGCCTTAAACATCAACCATGTTAATTGTTTACACCTATAACAGGCGGTATTGGGAGACATGATCGTTAGGTTGTGACAGACGATGTCTATTCGGACCTTATGTGCTGGAAGAAATTTCGGTCCAATCACCGCTTTTGTCGACTGGCTATAGCACTTAATCAACAGCAGTTTTTTTCAACAAACATTAGCACTGCTTTAAGAATAGTTTTTTGACCTATAGCACGTATTCAATGACGTTTCGTGTTTCCAACTGTTGCACTTGTTAAATAGCCGTCTGTTATTAACTAAAGTGCTTATTCAATAGCCGTTTCTTTCTACTAACTGTTACACTAATTCAATGTTTTTTTCTTAAAGTAATCTAGAGCACTTATCCAATAATAATAATAATATAAGTAAATACATATAT
>SDVV010034010.1:0-11227 GCA_016164225.1 Gammarus roeselii
CTAGAGCCGTCCCCGAGAGAGGTCAGCCCATGCCTCTGGCGGCTCCTTCCGTCGCTCCTTACTTAATGTCTTCATTGCTCCTTATTTTATTATCATCTGTGCTTCGTCACTCTACGTTCGCCCTACCGCTCTTCTGTTATTATTCGGTATTGCCAGTGACTGAACATTGCGTGCGTCACTAGCGCGGTGAACCCTTGTATTGAAAGTGTAACTTTGAAGTGCTTCTGCTGAACTGAGTTTTTATTGAAATATAAAGTGGTGAATATTACTCTGGTTTTTAACCTATTCCTATTTGAAACCTGGTGTGTGGCGTTTTAGAGAGTTGTTGTGTGGTGCTGTACCCCGGTAGACCCACCGAGCCTATACTGGCCTGGACGACCTGCCGCCTCTGTGACCATCCTGACTTCGAGCGGTAGTGGGGTCGCCGGGTCAAGAAGTGCAGGCACCCACAACTTGATGAAGCTTTCTTTTGAAGTTTTGTTTTGAGTTGCAGTTTCTGTAAAATCATCCATAGTAATATAGAATTGTTGGATTCACATGTATGTTATGAGAAGGCAGATGTTTTAGTCATTATGTCATTGAAATAACCTAATATTTATTCAAGTTTGCTGGTAACACTTGCAACAAAAGCTGTCAGAGATCATTTTACTGTCTGAGAACAGTTGTGGTATGCTGAAACATATACCATCAGACTGATGTAAGTTTCAGCATACTTCATCTGTTCTTGGACAGATATAGCTATTGAATAAATATATTTCACAAATTTCAAATTTGATGCAATTTTGCTTAATTTACACCTTTTTCAGCTTAAGTTAGTAGAAATGGCATCAAAGAGAACCAACCACTTTAATGACTGATGGTTGAAATGAGAAAAATATAATTGGCTCAAAAAACACCAAACTTCTACAGTTCATGTGTGCTGTAAAGTATGTGCATCAGCTATTCATTTGGGTAGTATAAGGCTAGGTGCATGTGAAAGGAAAGAAGCACACTCAATGACAGCTTCATCTCCATCGATTAGAGGTTGGTTTTCATCTAGAAGGACGGAATTGGCACCTTCATCCTTGTCCACAGCAGTGTCAACTGTCGCTTCGTTCCCTGCAGTGTTAACTTCATCATCTATAACCTCTGTAACTGAAACATCAAGTTTTTCAGTTTTTCTGCATCTACTGCTTTCTCACTACCTGGATCTGTTACCAGTTTTGTAATTGATGAGAATGTTATGGAGGCCGAAATTTTATTGGGTGATGCACGATGTTGTGTTGCTCATCATTCATATAATTCAAGCCAAACTGCAGGCCAACTATTCAGAGGCATGTTTCCTGACTCTCAAATAGCAGCAAAATTTTCTTGTGGAAGTACCAAGCTTTCTTATCTCGTTGCTTTTGGTCTAGCCCCATGCTATGCAAATGAATTGATTGATGCACTCAAGTTGGTCTCCCACATTGTCATCCTCTTTGACAAATCGTTCAACCAAACCACTAGGAATGAACAAATGGACATTCATGTCTGCTTCTGGGATGTGGATTAGCAATGTGTATCAACCTGTTATCTCACATCTGAGTTCTTGGGTCATTGTACTGCCAAGGACCTTCTGCAGTGCTTCAAGAAGGCTACCGACCACCTAGATGTAAAAAAGGTGATACAGGTCTCCATGGGCAGCCCTAATGTCAACAAAAAGTTCTTCAATAATTATGTTGGAGATAAAAACAGACATATCCAGAGGCTCCCAACCTCCTTGATATTGGTTGTTTTGGGCTGCATGTGGTACATGGTGGATTTAAGACAGGATCAGAAGTGACTGGTTGGAACACTGACAAGTTACTGAGGTCTTTATGATATCTGTTTTCTGACTTTTCTGCGAGGCGTGCAGAGTACAAATCAATTACGGCATCAGAAATGTTTCCACTACAGTTTTGCTTAAGTTGATGGGTTGAAGATATTGCTGTTGCTGGAAGGGCAGTCAGCAGTTGGAGTGATATTTCTAAATATGTCAAAACAGTCTCTTCTTGACCAAAATCTAAGATACCTAAATCAGCATCAGACAAAACTGTTTTGTGTGCTGTTGATGATCCACGGGCTCTTGCAAAGTTGGATGTCGTTATAAAAACTGCCAAATACCTCCACCCATTCCTAAAAATGCTTCAGACAGATCACCCTATGTTACAAATTTTTGAGGCAGAACTAGGAGAGCTCCTTTGTAAGGTGATGGAGAATTTGGTCTGTAAAACTGTTCTTGAATCATGTCCTCACTCTTCTTTACTCCTAGAGCTAGATTTGCAAAGTGAAACGGTCACAAGAAGTGTCAAAAATGTTGATGATGGGTTTGCAGCATCAAGTGTATTGCAAAAATCGGGTCTAAGTGATGCTAAGAAGCTAGAATTCAAAGTGCAGGCAAAGGAGTTCTACTTGAAAGTTTCAGAAAATATTATTGAACAATCCCCTTTGAAATTTTCTCTGGTTTGAAGTATTGATTGTTTGAATCCTAAAAGTATGATGAAGGAAAGTCAAACAAAACAGGAGACAATGTTCACGAATCTTGTAACAATAATGACAAAGTGCAAAGTTGTTGAAGCTGAAGACTGTGATGATCTCATTGCCAAACACAGGCTTTTCATGCTGTATGCTCAGAAAGAACACAGAGAAGAGTTTGATAGTTATGATGTCAGAGAGAGTGTACGTTTGGACCAATTTTTTCAAAACATCTTCAAATGAAAGGATTACTTCAAGAAATTGTGGGGTTAGTTAAAACACTGCTCATTTAGTCAAATGGTCAGGCTTCTGTAGAGCACGGATTTAGCGTAAATGAGGACACCCTGAAAACAAATATGACTGAGAAGACACTGACTGCTAAGCGTGTTGTGCTTGATGGCATTCATTTGCAATTGGGTGCTGACAACCTATGTCAAGTGTACAATGTGCCTATTACAAAGAAGCTCATGGAAAATTGTTGATCCGCCAGAATGAGATACTCTGTGTACCTTCAAGACCAAAGCTAGGAAGAGAAAGCAGCTTGTGATGTTGAAAATCACTGAAAGGGAGGCCAAGAAACAGAAGCTGGAATCAAATTCAGCGCAAATAATTGGTGAAGTGGATGAACTGTTGAGGAGAGCAGAACAGGAGGAGGACTCTTTGTTTTCTGCTGATGATTCTCTTAGACTTCAGGCAAATGAAATGAAAGATGATGCAGAAAAAGAAGTAACTCTTATTGAAAATCGTGAGCAAAAATTAAATCAGCTTCAATAATCTGTAATAAATGACTAAGGTTAGGAATGTTATTCAAATTTGCTTAGTCTCATTCTGTAATAGACAAGGGTAGATTTTTTTCTAGAAGAGCCAATGTTATGTTTTCTACACTTTTTTATTCTGTATTGTAGGTTGAACAGTCAAATGTTTTTCATGATCTCCCTTTGCTAATAAAATGTTGTCATGCAGAGTATATTTTCATTGTTGAGAAAGAAAAAAAGCCATGCCCCATCCGGAGAAATATTTTCACTCTGAAGTCCGTATGGTATCAATAATATTTTTGGCTAATAGCTACTTCATATAGCTGTTACACTAAATTCATCTATTTTTTTGCATTTATTTCTATTCATTTTGATTGCTGTTCATTTACCATGACTAAATTATTAGACACTGACAATCTTCAGTGACGAATCTCTCTTCAACTGGCTGGCGGGGGCAAAAAAAAATATTTCAGTTATATGTTCATTCATGTTTCACCACCTCCCATATTTGAACTGTAGTAAGGACACTGGCTACCCTTGTGGAGATTTAGGGCTACGACCCTAAATGTATTTAGTCCTTGTTTTAGACTTTCATTTGTGCTCACCTTCTTCCTTCCTTGTTTCCTAATCCTCATCTGATCTTGTCTCATCTTTCTATTATAGCTTTTTTCCCTGTGTGAGAGCACACTTGAGTGTGGGATCCTTGTTCCCTTTAGTCCATACTAAATGGTCTGTTGTACCCTGGGCTTTTGGATCACGCTTTATGTGGTTAAAAACCTTGAAACAGCCTATTATGATAATTATGATAATAATGACACCCTCATATTTTTGTCCATGAAAATTCAAGACATGTCCTTGAATTGTCCTTGACATGTCCTTGATTTTTTTTCTCCTTCCTTTGTGGGAACCCTGATTGGGCTTGTTTTCTTGTTATGAAGATTAGTGCTCTTCAACATCCATAGCACCATGGCTAGTTGCAATGTAGGCCTGCAGTGTTGTTTTTCATCAACACCCTTCCAAGGACCTAGATGCTGAAGCTAGTCTTTTTTTACCCTTTCTTTGTTTCATTTCAATATCTCAATTGGATGTAATCTTCTATATCTGTTGAATTTTTTGCAATAATGCCAACCTCTGCACCAAATGTTCTGATGATATTTATGTGATATTTTGTGATTTGGTTGCTTCTGTGCCTGATTATACTGTAAATGTCTGGTATTGTGTGCTCCCACTTCATTGTGACCGATCTCTATGCCTCCGTGAGTGACGTCATGCCAATAACAAACTTGGCGCACCCAGACCTTGAACTCTAGATGGATGACCTTGGTCATGCTTGCCCTCAAACCATTAGAAGCTCTCTTCAAGTGCTGGCGATAAGGTTTGCATGCAACTCTTTGTTCTGCAGTTCACTTGTCTGGGTGAGGATCAACAGACAACACTCAGTTGATACTTTGACTGTGATATGATAGAAATGATTTCAAAGCCTTTCTTTGCTGTGTATTCTACCTGGATGTTTACTTTATGCTGTGTGTTACAGGTGCTGCATGTGTGTGTTGCTGCTGCAGGCCACTACTGACCAATGCTTGAAGATGGTCCAACTGAACAACACCTGCTGGGGTGCATCTGCTGCTCTCGGCCTTCACCAAACAGCCTACCTTCTCCAAGGTGCTGGCTCATTTTATGTTATTTGGTGGTTATTTGAACTAGTTTCCATAGTTTCATTGTAGCTACCTGGACTACAAATCCAAGGCTCTTGTTGAAAACCTTTCTGAATGTTATGATAGGAGCACATTAGCCTATGATATATTGGGGTCTAATTGTTTGCCATCAATATTTACATTTTCTATAAAATTATTTTGCTTCGGTACAGATAGTTCATATAGATGCAGGCTCACAACCAAATGTTTCAGAAGGGGGGAGGGATGGCAAGATGCACCTCACACTCACACACATTTCAAAACTTAGCCCTTTAGCAACTAAGGATTTGGCTAGTAGCTACCTTGCTATGCTCCCTTTGGGTCAGGAGTGGGTCCGAGATCAGTTTGAGCAGCAGGTCCTAACAGCTTTCACTGGATTACCTCTTCTGTGTCATAATTTCCAAGCCCACGCCCACTCACGTCAATCCGTTTTTCAACGTGATGCTAAGGGCAGAAAACTGTACTAGGCCTACCTCAAATTCAAGATATCCACAAGTACAAATGGGTAGGGATGGCCCATGGTGTAGTGGTGGAGAGAGTGCTGATGGATTTTGTGTTGATTTCAAGGAGAGTGGCGGGAAGGCTGTTGGATGTGTGGGTGTTAAGAAGGGAGGGTGGAGGACTGTCTGACCATCTGCTTTTGGAAAGAAGATTAACAGCGGAGCAGAGGTGGAAGGGAAACAAAAGAGCAGGAGGAGGAAGAAGGGTACTGAAGAAGAGTGAGCTGAATGTAGAAAACAGAGCAAAGGAATTTCAGCAGGTGTTGAGGGAGGATTATGACATCGTGTTTGGGCAGGACATGTGAGAGGTGGGGGAAGAATGGTAGACGTTCAATGATGCGGTGCTGAGATGGGCGAAAAATGTGTGCGGTGGGTGCCCTGTGGGCGGGTTTAGAAGGAAGGGCTACTAGTGGTGGAAGGAGGAGGTCAAACCGGCAGTGGCGCAGAAAAGAAAAGCTTTTGCGAAGTGGTTGCAAGCAAGATTTATGGTGGCCTATGATAACTAAAAAGATATGAGGAAAGAGGTTAAGCAGGTGGTGATGAGAGACGATAGGGACGCTGATGCCCGGTTGGGCTGACTGTTGCGCTATCATTTTGAGAAGAACTTGAAGATGTTCTGGAAAGAGATGAAGCGTATGAAAAAGGGGCAGACCAGAAAGGAGGAGGCAGTGAAAGATGAAGCGGCAAGTTGTTGACAGAAAGTGGTGTGCGAAAAGGTGGGCTAAGTATTTTGATGAGTTCTTGAATATCAGGATTACAAAGAGGCTGACATTGTTGCTGTGAGTGGTGGCGTACGGAAGCCGGTTTTGGGAGAGAAACTTGCTGCGGACATTACTAGGAAAGAGGTGCAGGAGGTGGCAGAGGTGATGAAAGCAAGGAAAGCCCCTAGTTAGGAAGGCGTTGCAACCGAGTGCATGAGCAAGGGTGAAGTAATAATCAAATGACGAGATTATTGAATCTGGGTTTTGTAGCGGGGGGTTGGTGCCGATCGACTGGCACAGTGCTTGCATTGTTCCGCTGTACAAAGGTAAAGGAGATGAACATGTATGCTGCACCTCACGAGATATCCTTATATTATGTGTGGTCAGTTAGTTGTACGGGCGAGTGTTGATCAAAAGGATTAGAGACTGTTTGGATGGCACAATTGAAGGGGTACAGTGTGTATTTAGGAGTGGTCCAATCAGAATTTTGCAGTAAGAGAAGTCTGTGAGAAGTACCTTGCAAAAGAAAAGGATGTGTTCTGGGCCTTCATGGATTAGGGGAAGACCTACGACCGGGTTGACTGGGAAACGCTATGGATAGTGTTGCGTTTGCACGGAGTAGACGGAAATCTGTTGAAAGGGGTGCAGAGTTTCTATGTTGACCTCAGAGCATGTGTCAGAGTGGGGAGCAAGGTGAGTGATTGGTGTACAGTGAAATTGGGTCTAAGATAAGGCTGCGTTACTGCTCTCTGGCTGTTCAATCTCTACGTAAATGGAGTAGTCGGGAAGGCAAGCGTGAGTTTATTGGGTTGTGGCTTTGAGCTGTGAAAACGAATGGGCGGAGTTTGCAGTTGAGCCAAGTACTGTTGGCGGATAATAAGTCATTGGTGGCAGATTTAGAGGAGATGCTGTGTAAGCTAGTAT
Source organism: Gammarus roeselii (assembly GCA_016164225.1). Taxonomy (NCBI): domain Eukaryota; kingdom Metazoa; phylum Arthropoda; class Malacostraca; order Amphipoda; family Gammaridae; genus Gammarus; species Gammarus roeselii. The sequence continues at coordinate 7,047 of SDVV010034010.1, forward strand.
TATAGTTTGGTAGAGTGTACAAGAGAATGAAGATTCGAGTGAACTCTGGTAAACGTAAAGTAATGATATGTTTGAGAAAAGTTGATGGATGCAGAGTAAGTGTCCTTCTGAATTAAGAGTTATTGGAGGAAGTTCAGTGTTTCAAGTACCTGGGCTCCCATGTGGAGAAGACTGAACTGGTGGAAACTGAGGTGATGTCGCGAGTGAAGAAATGGTGTAATGTGTTGGGTGCACCGAAGAGTGTAATGAGCTGTAGGACGTTGGAGATGGAAGCAAAGTGAGGGTTTTATGAGGTGGTGGGTATGCTAACTGTGCTATACGGAGTTGCGACTTGAGGGGTGGAAGGAGGAAGGAGAAGAAAGTTGAACGTTTTCTAAATGAAATGTTAGAGAGTATGGCTGGAGGGACGCTGAAAGACAGGATAACAATGTGGTTCGAAATAGAACGGGGCTGGTGAAGAAGTTAGAGGACAGATTTGATTCGCATGTTCTGAAATGGTTAGGGCACATGGTGAGGATGGATGAAGGAAGATAGTGGTATGGGTGATGAATGCAGAGGCGAGTAGACGTAGGTCTCGAGGTAGACCGAAGTTTGGGTGAATGAACGGTGTGAAGCAGGTGTTAGGAAGGAGAGACTTGAGTGTGGACATAGCGAGAGAGCGTGCAATGAATAGACGTGAGTGGAGAATGATTTTGAAAGCATGATTTTTGATGCTGCCCTGATGTGCTCTCCCGCCTTGGCATCTCGTTGATTAATGGGACGGTCGTTGGTGGGTGGGATGGGCTGTCATCAAGACGCGGCAGAGGTAAACCAGACACACTGTCGGGACCTGCTGCTGACACTGCCCTTTGACCGCACTCATGACCCTGAGTGGGTGTTGCGGGGTTGTCCGACACGACCCTTCAGCGCAAAAAGGCTAAGTTTGAGTGTGAGTGTACGAGATTAGTGCGAGGTTTGCCTTTCCGTCGGCCACCTTGCTTCCCGGGAGATTCGGCCTAGTGTCTTTATCTGTTTATCTGTATTTTTCTTGCGGTTCTCCTGCTCGAGATTCCTACACTAAGTGTAGATCTCATGCAAGTGATTCCCCCGGGGGCTATGCGCCCCATCACCCTGCAACAGGTATTGGAGCGCTTAACTAACGGCACCTTGAGGACGACTGCGAATCCTTAGGGTTCTGGATCACACTACTAGTAGGTAGTGTGTTCATCCTCCTTAGTGCCACCCGGGGAGTGCTGACGCCATATAGCCTCAGCACTTTAACAGTTTCTGTACATCCCGTGGCACCCGTGCATTTCTTTGACATTCGGCGCGTAATAGATATTGACTTTACGCAGTAGTAAACCTAACTCCAACATGGGAAAAAATATGCCAAACTTGACGCCGCACTGTTTGCTGGTTTAACGTTTGGCGCCAGAAGGACGCTGGCTCCAGCGCGCTGGAATGTTCGTCACCAATATCTCTTCACTGCTGGTACTGGACTACCACGCATCATGGTGGACCTTCTCTCGGCCGCACTGTTAGCTGCAATGTTGTTCGGCGACAGAAGGACGCTGGTTCCAGCACGCTTGAACGCTCGTCACTCTAATATAATATCTTTACTGTTGATACTTGACTACCACGCATCATGGCGTGGTCTTAGCGGCCGATACGCTTCCAGATGCCAATATCTCAATATTAAGTGATTCGCTTAGCTCGCTTCAAACCCTGGAGACCTTCAAGTGCAACAATTGCCACCCAATTGTTTCAGCAATCATGCCCTGGCATGTACGATTAGGGACCAAGAACAAGAACGCTTGTTATGTGCTGAGTTGCGGTCCTCTGTGGGGTTGTGGGCAATGAGCAGACGGACGAGCGGCGCAAGGAACTGCAGCGGTGCCTGACCCAGCAGGACAGTGTCCATTCCACATGAAGTCTTTTACCCCAAAAATGAAAGCTGTGCGTAATTAATGGAACTTTGAATGGTCTGATGTTCCTATGAAAAATAATTACGCACCATCAAAGGCGCACCATCACCCTGGGCCTCTTCAAGCAGCCGATCTCGACGGGCTGAGGTAATTCTATGCCGATTGAGAATTAAACCTAGACTAATGCACAGACCCCTAATGAAGGCGTCGCCACCCCACGCTGCATGGACTGCTTAGTCCCCCTTACAGTAGCCCAACCTGGGCGAGACTTGAACCTAGACTAACGCACAGACCCCTAGTGAAGGCGTCGCCACCCCACACTGCATGGACTGCTTAGTCCCCCTTACAGTAGCCCAACCTGGGCGAGACTTGAACCTAGACTAACGCACAGACCCCTAATGAATGCGTCGCCACCCCACACTGCATGGACTGCTTAGTCCCCCTTACAGTAGCCCAACCTGGGCGAGACTTGAACCTAGACTAACGCACAGACCCCTAATAAAGGCGTCGCCACCCCACACTGCATGGACTGCTTAGTCCCCCTTACAGTAGCCCAACCTGGGCGAGACTTGAACATAGACTAACGCACAGACCTTTAATGAAGGCGTTGCTATCCCCACTGCATGGACTGCTTAGTCCCCCTCACAGTAGCCCAACCTGGGCGAGACTTGAACCTAGACTAACGCACAGACCTCTAATGAAGGCGTCGCCACCCCCACTGCATGGTCTGCTCAGTCCCCCTTACAGTAGCCCAACCTGGGCGAGACACCCACTTCCCCAGAAGCTGGTTCTTTGATCTTTCTAATACACTTCGTTTAATGCTTACCGAGTTCCTCTTGAGCAATTAAGTGCAAAGCCACTTCTCAGCTACCTTTGAAATTTCTTAGCTGAAATCTGATCCTTATTTTCTTCTGGAGTAGCATCGTTCCTGTACTCACTTTGAATAAAACAGTTTTTTGACCTCTCTAGAAATTGTACTGACCTGAGCATGCCGTGAGTGGAAGCAATCTCGGAGGCGGACGAAGACTTGTTGGTTTGACGTTCCGTGCCTGAAGGACATTAACTCTAGTGTACTAGAAAACCTTGGCACTCTAAACTAACTATCTTCGAGAAATCAATCTCTTAGCTGAAATCTATCCTGCTTTGAATTGGTCACTCTTTATTTTACTTACTGATTGATTCCTCCTGCCCGGAGAATCCCTGTTCCTAACTCACCTCAAATATAACACTTACTTAACACCCCTGCAATTGTAGTGACTTGCTTGACTCTCCTGCAATTGTAGTGACTAGTGCACCATCAGCTGAAACAGTCCTGGACACACGATGATTAGTTGATGACTTGACGCAGCCCCAGTTGCTGGTTAGACGTTCGGTGCCAGAAGTACATCCACTCAAGCGCACTAGAAAGTCATGTTGCTTTAATCTAATCTGTTCTTTACACTTTACGAAGAGAACTGTGATCCATTATTGGCCGATCAGTTTTAAACATCACCACCAGCGGTTGAGACAGCTTCACAATAAAAAAAGTCTGCAGAAAACAGCGATGCTCTACATCCCAAGATCAGCATGTGATAATTGACATCCACAATCTCACGCCACTCAGCCTACTCCAAGGGTTCGGACTTATTTACATCGAGAATATCGCGAAGGAGCAGCTGATGAGTTCTACGCCCAACTTATACTGTACATGAACTTTGTGAACAAGCCAAGAATCCTGACTACATTAAACCGAAATGAAGCACAACTTTGGCCATTCTGCTAAAATTCAACTGCCCTATCCCATCAGAGTTACAGATACAGACACTAGGCCGCATTCCCCAGAAAGGGAGGTGGCCGACGGCAAGGTGCATCTTACACTTTCATACGCTCACACTCACACAACTTAGCCCTTTTGTGCTAAAGGGTCCGGCCGGTACCCCCTCAACTTATACTCTGGGTCACGAGTGCAGTTCGAAAATCCGTCGTCAGCAGCAGGGCCCGACAGTTTTCACGGGTTTACTCCCGCCGCGTCATAATGGCCGGGCCCCCCCACCCACGACCATCCCGACAGCGGGATGCCAAGGGCAGGAAAGCACATCAGAGCAGCGTCAAAATCAACCATTCACATCCATTCTCCACTCACGCCTGTTCATTGCACGCTCTCTCGCCCCCTCCACATTCATGTCTCTTCTTCCCAACCCCTGCTTTAGACCATCCATCCACCCAAACTTCGGTCTACCTCTAGGCCTGCGACCACTCGCCTCCGCATTCATCACCCTTTTCACCAATCTCCCTTCA
>SDVV010034011.1:0-11227 GCA_016164225.1 Gammarus roeselii
GAGTCGGAGGCCGCAAATGAGATGACGCTTCAGACTAACAAGACACAGACATGCAGAACATGGAGGGCAATGTGGTAATGATACTAAGTGCCGAGTCGTAGGCCGCATGGCGAAGGGACCGCAGCGTGTCGACCATGCTGGCACTGCCCAGCAGTGCTACCAGGGAAGAGACTCTCGAGGATGAACAGTAAAAACTTGCTTGGACCCGCGTGCGGTCGCCGGAGGATCACAATAGAGCATCGCGTGGTGGCAATGGCTGCAAAAAACGATAACCTTTTTCCTCGACAGTGAGAAGATTCAGCTCATCTTCAAGGCGCTGCTTACTTGAGAAAAAGTTGTCCGGCATGATCTGATTCCACGTGCTGCGGTTGAGGAAGATGCAGGCTCGAACCAGATCTGCAACGGGCAGCCACGTCGCTCCGCCCATCCTGATTTCACCCCTCTGTCCATCACCCTTCAGTCCGATGCTCGGTCATGGTGTAAGTTATGCTCAACTCCTTACGAAGTGTTCGTTATGCTGTACTCGTTATGACATGCTCGTAATGCTGTACTTGTTATGACGTGCTCGTTATGCTCTACTCGTTATGAGGTGTTCGTTATGCTCTGCTGTTATGACGTGCTCGTTATGCTCTACTCGTTATGACGCGCTCGTAATGCTCTGCTGTTATGACGTGCTCGTTATGCTCTACTCGTTATGACGTGCTCGTTATGCTGTACTCGTTATGACGTGCTCGTTATGCTGTACTCGTTATGACATGCTCGTAATGCTGTACTTGTTTTGACGTGCTCGTTATGCTCTACTCGTTATGACGTGCTCGTTATGCTCTGCTGTTATGACGTGCTCGTTATTCTCTACTCGTTATGACGTGCTCATTGTACTGTACTTGTTATGACGCACTCGTAATGCTCTGCTGTTATGACGTGCTCGTTATGCTCTACTCGTTATGACGTGCTCGTTATGCTCTGATGTTATGACGTGCTCGTTATGCTCTACTCGTTATGACTTGCTCGTTATGCTGTACTTGTTATGACGCGCTCATAATGCACTGCTGTTATGACGTGCTCGTCATGCTCTACTCGTTATGGCGTGCTCGTTATGCTGTACTCGTTATGACATGCTCGTTACTTGTTATGATGCGCTCGTTATGCTGTACTCGTGATGGCGTGCTCGTGATGCTCTACTCGTTATGATGGGCTCGTTATGTTGTACTCGTTACGACGTGCTCGTAATGCTCTACTCGTTATGACGTGCTCGTTATGCTATACATGTTATGACGAGCTCGTTGTGCTCTACTCGTTATGACGAGCTCGTTATGCTGTACTCATTATTACGAGCTCGTTATGTTGTACTCGTTACGACGTGCTCGTTATGCTGAACTCGTTACGACTGCTCGTTATCCTGTACTCGTTATGACGTGCCCGTTATGCTCGACTCATTATGACGTGCTCGTTATGTTTTACTTGTTATGATGTGCGTTATGCTGTACTCGTTATGACGTGCTCGTTATGCTGTCCTCGTTACGAGGTGCTTGTAATGCTCTACTCATTATGACGTGCTCGTTATGTTCTAATCGTTATGACGTGCTCGTTATGCTGTACTCGTTATGACGGGCTCATTTTGCTCTACTCGTTATGCTGTACTCGTTATAGCGTGCTCGTAATGCTCTACTCGTTAGGATGCGCTCGCTCTGCTGTACTAGTTATGACGTGATCGTTATCCTGTACTCGTTTCGACGGGCTCGTTATGGTCGACTGTATAACGGAGTCAGTGTTATGTTGAGATCAAGTGGAGACGTTTATGTTGTCCTAGAATAAAACAAAATGAAAGGTCAAGTCTCAAAATTTTGTTTACGTGTGTTGGACGAAAAAATTTCCGCAGATGATATAGCTTGGTTCGAACCAAATATTTAGTACTGTTGAAAAGAACACTTTTCTACAAATGCGTAGAACAAGAATCTTAAGAGTGGGGAAAATCATTCATTAATGGATGCAGAATAAATTAAGCAGGATGTGGGTAACTGATTTCAATACATTCAAATCGTATGTAACATATTTCAAATGAAATAAGAAGCAAAATCTCGAAATTTATGTGATCCAAGCTGAAAACCTTCACAAGTATAATACAGCTGAGGTAGTGGAAAATAAATTTTACCTAAGAACATAAGAAAATCTGGATCGTCTGTAACAATTTCTTTCGGATGAAGATCGGCATTACTTTGAAATGGAGAAGATTTGAATAATTAAAGATCACGAAGAAGAAGCAATACATTTATGGACTCACGGGAATGGAACAGCCTTCGGTATTCATATCAAGATATGATGGAGTATATGAAGGATTTTCAGAGGAAACCGAAACATAGTGATGATAGGTATGGCTGGATGTACGCACCATGCTGTTTCAAATCAAAACAACGAGGTAGAAAGTATTGATGCATCCAGCAAGATATGTAATTATTACTAGTAAACACTATTAAACTATGTAAATCCTGAATGAAATGTTTATATTATCCTAAAACTCAAAGATCACGCAATGAGTTGCAAACATCGTGTCAGTCGGAGGTAACATCGAATTGTCGAAATCGGTATAAGAATATGTTTCAAGGCGTGAAATGATGCCACAAACCTCTCTCGGGGTAAACGATCTAGATGTGTTACAGATTGGTAGGACATAAATCAGTGTCCTATCAGATCTTGCTCAGTCAACGTTGTGATTCTGTTGTGGAAGGATGGGGTATAGCTCAAGTCATCGCTTTGTTTGAAAGTAATGAAGTGATGGGAGTATGTAATCTTTGCCAAAAAGAAATACAATTGAATAAACATAAATCCACCAGTAATGTGTGGCGACATTGGACACGAAGTCATCGTCATGAATATGAAAATTTTAGGAAAGAAAAGGCAAATCAGACGTGCAAGTCGTCAAAGGATGTAGTACCAGGAGATATTGAAGTAATATAAGAAAACATAGTGTGAGACCTTGTGTCCGTTTGTATGAAGCTGGATACAAATATGATACTTGTAACATTCAATCCATCTAAGTTTGAAAATGAGGCCTCTCTGCTAACTAATATGGGTCGAGAGTGACAACGAAATAAATAATATATATGTAAAATGATATTTTAAAGTCGGGTGGAGGGCTCTGTATGTATATATCAATAATTGAATATCATACACAGGGTAAGGTTAGGTTCTGATGTGTGTGAATTACATGTAAAAGTGATGTAGAAATTGTTTAAAAAATCAAGAATCAAATGGAAATAGCTGTAACAATCAAACAAACGATGTAATTTATAAATGAAATTAGATGAAATTTGCTAGATCAAAATTGGAAGTGTGTATCGAAACTGTAAAGGATAGATCAAAATGTGGAGTCAAGTGGAGAGGATGGATATGAATATATCATAAATTGTTGAATGAGTATCATTCGTGAGCAGGAAATCTCTAACGGTGTCACATAATTTAATGTTAAATTAGATTAAGTTGGGTTGGGATTAGTGAAAATCTTTTAACCTAACATGCCGTGAAGCTGATCAACATTAAATATCTTGTAACAAAAGCAATGGACTTTGATCTAATGGAAAAATCACGGATCAGAGGTAAAATACTACAGATGTTAACCGACCCTGTGTATGCATACAAATGTGTGTATGTGTCTACATTGTGCCGACATTGACCCCTGTATATGCCTATATTATGCTGACATATGCCGGCATCCACCCTCTATTCGCCTACATTATGCTGGCATCAACCCTGTATACGCCAACATTAGGCCGGCATATGCCGGCATCAACCCTGTATACGCCTATATTATGCCGTGACTGGCCCTGCATATGCGTACAAAGCGTGTTTGTGTGTACCTGGTGTGTGACATTTAAAAAGAACTGCGTAAAATAGAGCCGTGTGGAGGGGTTTGATATGTACATCGCATAAAATAATGACTAAATATCATACATAACCATCAAATTTGAATGAAAACATTTAATTATTGGTTAAGTTGGTTAGGTTAGGTATTAACGTATCTGGCGGGGAATGGCAACCCATTTTGCACAAATGTATGCATGTGTCTAGATCGTGTCGACATTGTGCCGGCATATGCGCCGGCCTTATGCCGGCATCAAGCCTGTATACGCCTACATTATACCGGCATATGACGTCATCAACCCTGTATATTCATGTTAAAGTATGTATAAAATTGGACTCAGATTTGTTCTCATTTAGTTAACGGTCTACTTTCATTGTAGAAGGATGTCGCCAAGGTTGATATGGGAATATTTTAACAGAAAATATATTACGAGGGTATGTGGTATTTGCAGTGTGGAGATAAAATTAAGCAAATCAAGTTCCGCGTTCGGGGTTTGGCTACATCTCAAAGAACAGCATTATCATGAATATGATGATCTTAAATATGAACAAAAAAATACAATCTGTAAGGACACAAAGGGTGTATTGATAGAACATAATATACCGGACCTGGCTTTCCAAAATAATGAGATAGACAGCGCTTAACAGGGTGCAAGTAGTAAAGAAAGTGCTTTACCTCTACCAACAAAACGCAGAACGTATAAAGAATGGGTGAATTGGGGGAATACACCCAAACCATAGACGAGATGGAAAATAATGAAAATATGGGAAAAACGTGTGATACATCAAGTGGAATGGACACCAGTAGCAGTGATATTGAAACGTGTGATAGTGATACCGAGGAGGTGTCATGTGAAGAAAAACGTGACAAAGTTGCAAGGAACCGAATTATCGAATGGGGTAATGAAACTGTATCATGTAAAAAAAGTGTAAAATTGTACAATAAAATTAAATGAATATCTGATTTTGTTTCAAATTGTTGGAAATGAAACATGAAGAGAGAGATAATTATGTCTCAAACGTTTGAGTGCAAGGAGACTAGTGTACATTCCGGATACCTACGGAAATATAGTGAATGGGAATGTCGGAGCCAGTAAGAAAAAAACTGAAAATATTCGATGTCATAAGCATGTAACAACACTTACAAAATTAACGTCGAGAAAAAGTTCGCTGAAGTTTGGAACAAAGTTTTGGTTACAAGGATAGGCTTTGAAGTGATGCATGCAATACTCCCAAAGGTATCCCTCTATCTAAAATGTGTACTAAGGGCAGCAGTCTAGAACCCAATAGACCAGAGAAAAACAACACCCAGATGATAAATCCTACACCAATATGATGAGCTGATACCTCCAGGTGAGAAATAATGCTTATCATCGATAAAGAAACCGCCGAGTGCCTCCGATAACACTGATCAAGATAAGTCCAGAGAGGGAAGTCGAAGTCATTACTTATGTTTCGTACAGTTGCTCCCATCGATTTTCGGAGTGAATAGTTATGTTCTCGTATGAATGATAAACCCATGTAATTTCCTAATATATATGTGTTAAAAATTAGTTCTCAATAAAATAAAGCATTTAAATGGTTGTTTGTAATATCCTAAATTCAACTCGAATGCCTACCAATGAAATTTGCAGTTATGCAACATGGCTCACATTGAATTGCGATACAACGACTCCTGCCTTACATTGAAAATGAGATAGATATCAGGCAATTGAGATTGCACTAGGTTACCTTAGGTATCGTAGATATAAACATATATACCTCATCAACTCCAAACAGAAGCTAACGCAAAAGTCTACAGCTTCTTTTATGACACACTAAAACCCGAATACGGTGACAAAGTCTCACTCATCTACTCGGACACAGACTCGTTGCTGATCCAGTTCAAAGGTGTGGCCGACATTGAAACGGAAAATGCGTAAAACTCCTCTGGCTAAATTCATGGACTTTTCCAACTACCCCAAAATCATCCTTTGTACGATGAAACAAACAAAGGACAGCTGGGGCTACTGAAAAATGAAACGGCCAACGACTACCCAAGTGAAATCATTTGCTTGCAACCAAAATGTTACAGTATGTTACTCGAGTTCAATGCTACAAAATCAGCTGCTAAGTGCGTCAATCACCAATTACAAGCCAAAATCAGACTTGAACAATGCAGAGACGTCCATAACCAGAAAACATACACACACTTTGAGACTATACACAACATTCAAGCACAAGCATGTCAGCTTCAAACTGTACGGAATATTAAAAAATACCTCAGTAAGTTTGAAAAATAAGCGCTACTATGTTGATGCATGCACAACTCTTGCCTATGGGCATCCAGACATCCCCTCCCCCCAAAAAATCCATTGAAGTTGAACCTGCTGTCGCTAAAAAGAGGAAGCGATGTGTCGTGGATGATGATGTCGATGTAAACATGAATTTAACTTGGAAGAGATGTAAACCTGGGGAAGCCGTCTTTGGCGAGTGTACCTGCGTGAATGACGAAAGTATATCCACATGTTCAGGTTTATTCTCTAAATGTTCCTAAGATGTTGTAACCATGCTTCTATGTAACTATATTATAAATAAATAATTTTAAACTTAAACATATATGTTTCATTGTCCACAGTCATACGGAATAAAAATACGTGAACATATAATTGCAGCGCCTTCTATTTGTATCATAAATAACGATGTGTACTGACGTAACTGTGAAAATATATACATACATACAATGGGAAAAAAGCGCTCTATAATAACAAATAACCTACATAATACTGCATTCACTTATAAAGAACCGGTTGTCAAACCTAAGTATGTTAACGATCGAGCAATGAAAGCAAGTTGAAATCTTATTACAACGCTATAAATTCCAATTGAAATAACAACGGTGGCTGCGACACTAAATAAAACGATACATAAATAATTATAAACATATCTATTAAAATAAGGAGTATATCCTATATATACAGCCAAATCAATTAAATACTACAATGCCATATACTATTAAAAATAGTAAAGTCCTACACATTCAGCCAAATCGATATGTACCAGGCTAACATTTCTTGCGGAAATGCCATTTCAATAAAACCTAACACCGTGAACGAATATTAAGTTATACGAGCATGCTTATCTCACCCAATTTTCCAAAGTGCATCCAACATATCATCCGCATATCAAAATGTTTTATAACAATATTACTACCATCGACGAATAAATATATATAATGAGCAACAGTTAGTGACAAAACACACGCTGTACATTGATGTATAGGATAACAACATCTATAAATACTATAAACAGAACAAGGATAACCCTTCAAACCACGCAAGAATCCTTAATTCACACACTTGCCACCTGAATGAATCAATTATACCCTATCAATAATGAATGCCTGAGCGAGGCTGAACGTAGACATGTATCATTACCTTGACAGAGTGCAAGGCCGCCGTTCGCGATAACGAGATAGCATCTAACCCTGAGACCGGGGTGGATAGAGGTCTACCGCTACGCTAGCGAGACAGTGGTATTATAAATAACGATGTGTATACTAACGTAACTGTGAAACACATATACAAACATACAATGACAAAAGCGGCTCGTTTGAATCCCCTATTATAGCTTTTGCTCTATACTAACAAAGAACCTACACATTACTACGTTTCATTAATACGTATTTGGTCAACATACCTAACAATGTTAACGATCGAGCAATGAAACCAAGTTGAAATCCTGTTACAACGGTATCTACATCATTAAATAATACCCTAAATAAGCCAATGTTCGAGCAATAAAGACCCTTTGAAATAACAGCGGTGCCTGCGACAATAAACAATACCCTAAATAAGATACCGATCAAACAATGGAATTGCAATAAACGTATCAGTACCATTACATAATACCCTATACTATTCAATTATATCCTACACATATAGCGAGATCGATTAAATACTACAATACCCTATATTAATAAAAATGATTATATCTTACACTCACAGCCAACCTGTTATGTACCAGGAAAACATTTATTGCGGATATGCCAATTAAATAAAATCTAACATTATTTCATACAATAATACGTACCCAATAATGTGAAATAGGGCGTGCAGAAAAAAAAGTGTAGACTCTTTTTCTGAAAAGTAGGGCACCGAATTGCAAATAGGCCACCGCTCACACCTGAGTCGCCTGGGCGATCGTGAAATAGGCATGCAAAAAGAGACATAGACTTTTTTTCTGAAAAACCGGCGCCGAGTCGCCACTAGGTGCTATATATATACTACTGTTATCACAAGAGGTTGGGCAGGCTCATTATTTGGAACAGGTAAATGTTGCGACTGAATTTAAAGTAGCTGGTATCGCTTATCGGATATTTTTTTAATTGTTGCAGAATTGTGTAAAGGTTACCTATGAAAGTTGTGCATGTGTCTGAGTGCAGACGGTACCTAAGGAGAAAGGTGAGGAAGCTGAAGGCTTTACATGAGGAAGGAGAGTTGGCTGGAGACGAAGTTAGTGGATGAGAGGTGGCTGGAGGCTTAGTTAGGAGAAGTAGAAATGGCTGAAGGCGTGGTTAGTGGAAGGATCGAGAGGTGGCTGAAGGCTCAGAGGAAGGGAAAGTGGTTGAAGTCATAGTTAGTGATCGGAGAGGGGGCTGGAGGCTTTGTTAGGGAAAGGAGAGGTAACTGAAGGATTACTTAAAGGGAAGGGAGGTGGCTGGAGGGGTAGTTAGGGGAAGGGAAGGTGGTTGAAGGCATAGGTAGTGGAAGGAGATGTGGCTTAATTGAGGCCTAGTTAGAGAAAGGGGAGGAGGCTGGAGGCAAAGTTAAAGGAAACGGAGGTGGCTCGAGGCTCAGTCAGAGAAAAGGGAGGGGGCTCGTGGCTTAGTTAGAGAAAGGAGAGGGGCTCAAGGCTCAGTCAAAGAAGGGGAGGCGGCTGGAGGCTCAGTCAGAGAAAAGAAAGGGGGCTGGAGGCACAGTCAGAGAAATGGGAGGGGCTGGAGGCTCAGTCAGAGAAATGGGAGGTGGCTCGAGGCTCAGTTAGAGAAAGTGTATGGGGCTCGAGGTTCAGTCGGAGAAGGGGGAGGGGCTGGAGACAGAGTTAGAGGAAACGGAGGTGGCTTGAGGCTCAGTCAGAGAAAGGGGAGGGGTTGGAGGCTCAGTCAGAGAACGGGGAGGGGACTAGAGGCTCAGTCAGAGAAAGAGGAGGGGGCTCGAGGCTCAGTCAGAGAAAGGGAAGGGGGGTTGGAGGCGTAGCTTATAAGTGTTCATAGATATATGCAAGTGTTAGAAGACAACAGTAGGACTTTTGTCCCAAACTAGGTTCCTATTTCATAGTGGGAAAAATATTTCTGAAGAAAAACGTGAGAGAGAGAACCTCTTACACTTGTTATCTGTAGTAGGGGGTCAAGAAAAGGAAAGCTTGTAGTAAGAAATAGTTTCAACGATTCAACGATGATACTCGAAACAGCTCAAATCAGCACCTGAAGATAACATCCGACCCATATTGATTTGAGATTGTCCCAGTTTCATTTTCTTAAAACCAATGGTTACCGGTATTCTTGTTGAACCGGTGTCCTTACCTGTGTCCTTGCTGGACACCGTTCTGCAATGAGCAGGAACCTATGCCGAGCGCAATGCGAACCGTGCTAGCACCAATGACGGGCTCTATTTTAACGGTACAGGTGTCAATGCCAGACACCATTTTTAATTAACATGCTGGCACTGATGACGAGCACTGTTTTTGAAGAGCGATACACCTGGAATCTAATAAGTGTTGATTAACAAATAATTTATCGAGCCGAGACTTGAACGTTTTGATTATTTCACTGTTTTCAACTTATCTGTCTAGGATGTTCTATTAAACGAGAACTCTATACAAGAAGTTGCGCGTCTTGTTGGAAGTGAAACGTTTACCAACAATTTTGTTACCCCTAATCTAAGTCACTCCATTCGCCTCTAGAGTGAAGAGGCTCGTTCGGCCCACGTCTTCATCGCCCTCAATAATCTTCCACTCTTCGACTATGTCACAATCAACTCGAAGCTTCACAAGCGAATAAATGCAGAATTTGAGAAGCATGTATTTTCATGATTTATGGCCCAGTGAGGAGACTAGTTTGGTTACTCTACCTTACACCTTCTCTAATTTAGTAACGTATTTCCTCGAGGCCAGTTGTTTTTCCTCAAAAAAAACTGGCCTCGAGGAGGAGCTAGATTCATATTGGAGCTTGCCTCAGACAGGAGAGTTCCTCAAGGAAGAGCTGACTTCAAAGAAAAGCTTGCCTCAAGAAGGAGCAAGCCTCATGGAGGAGCTAGCTTCCAAAAGGAGAGGTGCCTCAAGAAGAAGCTGGTCTCAAGAGGGATAGTGCCCCAAGGAGGAGTCATCCTCAAGAAGAAGCTGATCTCAAGGAGGAGCCATCCACAATAAGGAGCTAGCCTCTAATAGAAGCTGGCTTCGAAGAGGAGCCTTTCTCAAGAGGAGGAACTGGCATCAAGAAGGAGTTGCCTTCAAAGAGGAGCTGCCCTCAATGAGAAACTGGCCTCAAAAAAACACAGGCCTCAAGAAGAAGCTGTCCTGGAGGAGGAGTGGACCTAAAGAGGAGCGGTCTTTAGGAGAATTTGGCCTGAAAGAGAAGCTAATCTCAAGAAAGTGCTGGCCACAAGGAGAAGCTGGCCTCAAAGAGAAGCTGGCCACAAGGAGAAGCTGGCCTCAAAGAGGAGCTGGCCACAAGGAGAAGCTGGCCTCAAAGAGGAGCTGGCCTCAAAGAGGAGCTGGCCACAAGGAGAAGCTGGCCTCAAAGAGGAGCTGGCCACAAGGAGAAGCTGGCCTCAAAGAGAAGCTGGCCACAAGGAGAAGCTGGCCACAAGGAGAAGCTGGCCACAAGGAGAAGCTGGCCTCAAAGAGAAGCTGGCCACAAGGAGAAGCTGGCCTCAAAGAGGAGCTGGCCACAAAGAGAAGCTAACCTCAAGACGGAGCTGGCGTCATGGGATAGCTGGCCTCAAGGAGGAGCGTGCCTCAAGGAAGAACGTGCCTCTTGGAGGAGCATGCATCAAAGGGGGAAGGTCGCAAGGTGGAACGTTCCTAACTGGTCTCAAGGATGAGTTGTCCCGAGAGAGGAACTGGTCTCAAAGAGAAGTTGAACTCTAGGAGGAGAGGGCCTAAAGGTGGAGCTGGCCTCAAGGATGAACTGGTCTCGAGAAAGAGCTGGCCTCGAGGAGTAGCTGGCCTCGAGGAGGAGCTGGTCTCGATGAGGAGCTGGCCTCAAAGAGGAGCTGGCCTTGAGGAGGGCTGGCCTCGAAGAGGGCTGGCCTCGAGGAGGGCTGGCCTCGAGGAGGGCTGGCTTCGAGGAGGGCTGGCTTCGAGAAGGGTTAGCCTCGAGGATGGCTGG
>SDVV010034012.1:0-11227 GCA_016164225.1 Gammarus roeselii
TATCACTATTCTGCTCAGGAATAGCATTTCGCTCCCACCCAATTATCACATTATCACTATTCTGCTCAGGAATAGCATTTCGCTCTCACCCAATTATCACATTATCACTATTCTGCTCAGGAATAGCATTTCGCTCTCACCCAAATACCACATTATCACTATTCTGCTCAGGAATAGCATTTCGCTCTCACCCGAATACCACATTATCCCAATTCTGCTCAAGAATAGCATTTCGTTCTCACCTGAATATGACATTATCACAATTCTGCTCAAGAATGGCATTTCGCTCTCACCCGAACATGACATTATCACAATTCTGCTCAAGAATGGCATTTCGCTCTCACCCGAATATCACATTATCACAATTCTGCTCAAGAAAAGCATTTCGCTCTCACCCGAATATGACATTATCACAATTCTGCTCAAGAATGGCATTTCACTCTCACCCGAATATGACATTATCACAATTCTGCTCAAGAATGACATTTCGCTCTCACCCAAATATCACACTATCACAATTCTGCTCATGAATGGCATTTCGCTCCCACCCGAATATCACAGTATTACAATTCTGCTCAAGAATAGCATTTCGCTACCTATGGTTTATACAATTCTTGATTTTATAAACGGACAACAGAAACAGTAAAGAACATAGATTTTTCAAAAACATTTTAATCCAACGCATTTGTTTTATGTGCCAAAATTCACTCATTTTTAGTGGAAAATGGCAACTTAATTACAGAACGAATATATTATAGGAAAGGCTCTTATTGAATTTTCTTTATCTTTCAGATTTGGTTCACGAAGGTTCGCAATGCTTTATTAAATACGTGGTTCAGTTTTCATCCCACGTGCAGTGCAAATTTAATTTGCGGATGTTCCCATTCGACCATCAATATTGTGACGTTAACTTCGTGATAAGAAACGTCCCGGAGCGTCATACGAGGATGGAAAAACTTGAAAATAACACAGAAGACGTCAGTGCCCCGCCCGAGTTTGATGTACACACTTCTCATTTTTCTATTGACAAAAATACATCACAATTCAACATCACCGTAGTCGTAAGCCGATATGTGTCCTTCCACTTCTTTGCTACCTACCTACCAACGGCCCTCCTTCAAGCCATAGGGTTCGGAACCCTTGGCATTCCTGCCAGCAACTTCCAGGACAGGGGAACCATGAGCCTCACCACGCTGCTGGTTCTCATCTCCCTGTACACTCAGACTCTCAACTCTCTGCCCATCACATCCTACATCAAATCCATGGACATCTGGTTCATCTTCAGCATCACCTTCCTGTCTTTGATTATTTGCATTCACCTCGTGACGAACGACCCTGAATCTGATGTTAACACACACTTGCACAAATTTAAACCTAGATGGGCCTTCAAAACCAAAGACAAAAATGTACAAACAATTGAGAGCAGAGACATGAAAATTCTAAAGTGGTCAAAACGCATTTTGGGTACCTGTTGGTTTGCATTCTTCGCGATTTATTCTTGTTGGATGGCTTTCGAGGCTATGAATTACTAGACTTTCGATACTGGAATTATTTTATGTGAACATGAAAGGACGAGCTTGCCCAGTGATGTAAGAAGTCTCATTACCAGTTTATTTTTGTACATCAATAATTTGATATGAACGATGAAGATAAAGTCCTGTTATGACAGTTATTCCCGGTAGAAATCTGCGAAAGATCTAAGTCCACCGCGCATCAGTAGTTCGTCGAATAATGCAAGAACACGACTTCAAATGACATCAACTAGGCCAGTTATGCTCATTTAAAAATATATAATAATGGAGTAATCGTTTAGCAAAGAAGATTTAATTTTTAGGCTATTGTAATAGATCACGCAGACGTCATTGTGGATCATTGTATAGGATTCCCATCAAGTCGAGGGTATCTTCAGTATCCCTGATTGCATATTATGACTGGGCAACGTGGAAGCGCCTTCAAGTGAGCGGCTGCTAACTGTATTGTTCAACCCTAAACTCGAAATTGGAAAATATCATCTTTAGTATTCCTGATTCAGTTTCCCTGGGAATAGGAAAGGTCGCCCATGCGCTGAGAAAACGAGTTCAATGGCAATGCACACTGTGCGTTGACTTTGAGCCTTTGTACAATATGCAGTGCTTTGAAGTGCACTGTTCATATGACATTTTATGCAATGTATAGTGCTTTGGTTTAGTCCTTTGATTGTTAATGATGCAAAATTTCTTTCCCTCCCTCCTTATCAATGTTATTATTGTTATTGATATACATTTTGTTCCATCGTCTAACGACGGTTTCAATTTTTAAATCGATCTATTGAATTAGCGATGCCATCGTTCAAATAAATTGGTCGTTGCTAATCTTGGGTGTGCGGTCGTCTCGTGTGTCACATGCAGCTTGACATATCATGCTTCATAAACATCATCCATGAACTTATATCATGCCTAATAAACATCATCCATGATCTTTTATAACATAACTATTTCAAATTAATACATACAGACATAAGGTTGCAAAAATGGTCTAAAAATGAATGTAAGATATATTCTCCGTTGTTGTCAAGGTGAATCGCACGACATAAACGATACTGAAACAAGATCAAACTGTAATGGATGTCCTCGCACGCAGATTCACGTGCATTCAATTATGTCTGTATCTAAGCAGTGAGAAGCCGGCGGCCATTAGCATAACGCTCGAAGAACGTCTCGAGGTACACCTAATATACCATCTGAAGGTAACTGGTTTAAGGAGGGGAGTTTTGAGACGAGAAGGAGCCAAACGCTCGAAGAACGTCTCGAGGTACACCTAATATACCATCTAAAGGCAACTGGGTGAAAGAGGGGAGTGGTGTGATGAGAAAAGTCAAATCTTCCATCCTCACCTCAAAAACAACTCAACCCAGTCATGTATTGACAAAGATTGGGTGTACTCTAAAGCAATGCACCTTGATCATGCATGGCTTATGAATCAACGCAAAGTGTGCAATTCGGTAATATTTGGTCTCTGTGTTTTGCGTTGTTTCGGAGTTAAATTGTAAATATCTGAAAAGAGAAGAAGTTCGGGGTACTTTTTGGAATGTAATCAACAATCAAAAATAATAGATTACCACATTCTCAAGGATAGTTCAATAAAAGCTGAATAAATGCCACAATTATGTTAATTCTTCTAATGATTGGTTTCTTTTTCTTGTGTAATTTTAGGTTTCATTTGTCGCTAACAATTTGCAAATTTTAGGAAGGTAATCAAACAATTAAAGCGTACATTCTCCTTTTATTGTAATCAATAATATTGTTCGTAATCTTTATGACATGATTCACTTCATCCTTGCGATGTATAAATATCAACTGCAAAATTAAATGTAAGATATTAAGCACATTAAGGTAAGAATCAGTTATTGCACATTGTAGATTTTGATCAATTAATGTCTATCGTACACAGCACGCAGATGACTTTTGCTTCCTATTTCAACGAAAAAACCGGGTACGGCTTTATGTGCTAACATGTGTATTGTGAATGTTTTCGTGGTAGGGAGTTATAACAACATGAAACCATGCAGGGAGGCCATATGGAGAGTGTTAGTCAAGACTCGGTGCTATTTTGAACAAACGATTGGATTTTTTTTTCATATCTACCTGTCTTAGTTAACATTGATTAAACGAGAAACCCAATTTTTTGTCATATCAAAATATACTCGATCAATTTTTTATTCTGGCATAATTCAAAGCAAAATACTTTGTCTAACATTCTTTGCAGCAAATTTCCTACATTGTCCTCGTTTTCCCTGCAACTTTGATCTCTAACAATAAACTTCCTCTCTAAATCAATTTATGTCACCGTCAGGGAATGTAGATAATTTTAATCGTGTTATCTCCTAATTTATCTTCTAATGACCCGCGAGAACTCACACAGAGGCCAAGCAGATCAGGGTACACTAACACTGTCTCGTTAGTGTACCCTGAAGCAGATCAGGGTACACTAACACTGTCTCGTTGGTATACCCTGAAGCAGATCAGGGTACACTAACACTGTCTTGTTAGTGTACCCTGAAGCAGATGTTCTCTTGGAAATTATGGCTTATGAGGATACCTATAGATCACTGACCACTAGGAGTCTGTTGTCCAAGGAGTTTACGAATGGGTCCTGATCAATAGGTTAGGTTGTGTTTTACTGCTGCAGTGCAAAAAAAAGTATGTACAATTGTTAACCAAATGTAAGATATTCTACAGAAATCTTAGTAAAAGGATTTTTTCATCTAATCATTTTTTGTTTTCAACGAAACTCGTTAATGGTGCGAATAACCATTAGGAAGAAATTGTTCCAGGTATGCGCTGAAAAATCTCTATTACCTCACGGATACCTCTCAGCTCAAGAAAAACAAACATTTGAACAGAATCAACGCGTCACTTCATTGCAAGAGGCTCTCGTCGACAAGGTTATTTGATGCAGACGAAGACATGCACACGACGACTGATGAATGGCAGTAATGAAATTATTGGATGATACTTTTTGGAAAACATATTTCTTCCCTTTGAAGAAAAATCGGGTGGTTTCAGGTACTAATGACGAGTGGTGCAGATTTTGTACTCAGTCAGCGAGCAATGAATGTTCCAACTACTATAGCGGTTCTCTAGATGTGGTCAGATCGTGGGGTCCATCTCCACATGACGATTTTGTCTAACAGCGGAAAACACAATTAAATTCTATTCTACTCTGGAGAAAAAATGTGACGAGTGAGGAGTAATAAGGCTACTGAGGGTCTACTGATTTGTTTTAAAACAATCAGTGGGCCATCAGGCTGCCAGAGCAGGCGCACATGATAACCTGTACGATTTAAGTGGCATGCAAGAGCTCACAAAATATCGATGACTTAAATAACTACTCTGGGACCCAGAAACAGGAGTCAATTTAAATAGTTACATATACATTATTTTCTAATAACACATGAACGGAGAATTATCCCCGTACGCACTAGCGTGCATACATATTACAATAGAAATTTCAAAGCAGTATGGATTTTTTGACCTAAATCTATCCATAAATAGACATAAATCTAAACTACGTATTATGATTTAGAATGAACATCAAATCAGATTAGATATCCACATGGAGTTCAACACGACATGTTATTGTCAAAAAAGGGACGAACGGTAGCGAGCATCAGAATGAATGGGGCATTTAATTTTTTCCTCAAATTTATTTAGACAGATCAAACTTAGCCTACCCACACCTAACCTAACTTAGAAGCACGGGCTTGAGAAACATTTCCGAAAATATCCTAAGCAGCGTTTACCCAAAGCCTAGGGGCAGTGGTGTTGTAGGATCATCTTGGGTTGGATGCCCCAACCTCTGACGAGCAAGGTTGGGCCCAGGGGTCACCCTCCCCTGGAGGGCCTGTGCAATTTCTGAGGCCACGGATACATACATACAATCTCACTGCAGGCATTATGACATCAAAGGTTCATAAACAACTTTATTTTTTACACTGAATATACAGTATTCAGAACAGAGGATTGGGTTCTAACGTTATTTATGATGTAAACTGCTAAGATCCTTTCGTCGAGAGTTTGATAAAATAGTACGAAAATGGGTTCTTTTCACTGACTTAACTAATACTGAAAAGAAGAAAAAGAAAAGAATCCAAATTCAATATGACCTCAATCAACGAATTCATTTAACGAATAAAATCAATATCACCTCCATCGAAGAAAGTATCACTTCCATCAAAGAAAGTATCACCTCCATCAAATCAATATCACCTCCATCAAAGAAAGTATCACCTCCATCAAAGCCAGTATCACCTCCATCAAATAAAGTAACACCTCCTTCAAAGAAAGTATCACCTCCATCAAATCAATATCACCTACATCATAGAAAGTATCACCTCCATCAAAAAAAGGATCACCTCCATCAAAGAAAGTATCACCTTCATCAAATCAATATCACCTCCATCAAAGGAAATATCACCTCCATCAAAAAAAGTATCACCTCCATCAAAAAAAGCATACAATCATTGGGCAAAGCAAGTTCTCTGTTGCACCAATTCGCCTTGTCTGTTCAGAAACCACGTCAATTTCTTCAATAGACGATCATTGAAGATAAATGAAGCGTTCCATAACTTATACAAATCAATAATGTTAATTAGAGCATCACAAACGCCAACATCGGGGATTGATCAGTTTAGTTGGAGACAATAGGGAAAATGAATACAATGTTCATCACAGCGCCACAAACGTGAACGTCGGGGATAGATTAGGTTAGTTGAAGACAGTGGGGAAATGAACACTTGATACTTCTTTGTGCTATGAATGAAGTGAATCAGAACTCCTGTGGAGTTGGAATAAATATTGTGCAAGTCAGTTTAATTTTTGATCTAAGGCACAAGACCATCCTGTAGCCCACATACACCATCACTCCGTGTGATAATGTCTCGATCTTACAGTGGTATAACACATCGATCGTTGCGCATACATACCAGTCAACAATCTAAAAAAAATGCCAGGGTATTGAAGAACATGGAATTGAACACGCCAACACTCGACGCCTTGTGGTGTGTAGCTTTGTTCGACTTCAATGGAGAAATTTTGGACAAAATACTCCAATAATGCATCTGAATATAACTGACCCAACAGTGCTAACAAAGGGCCTAATGTATGTTTGTCACGCAATTAGTGACTATAATACTCTCTAGTATCGTGACTCGCAGGGTTGCGGCTTGTTCTACATTAGAAGGTGGGAGGTTTATTTTACTGATCTGGCTATACATGACGAAAAAAGATTGTACGCATGGCAAAATAACATTTGCTTTGCTGCTGCATTGCTATAAATGCTTGCTACCTATAGAACAACGAACTATTCACCCGGTGGAATCAATATTTACATTTACGGGTGCTTTAGAAGGGCTGTGAAGAAAGAGGACAGGCCGAGTATCATGATGCAGAGAGGCATGGAGCTGCTTCATTCCGCAAGGGTTGTACAAATTGGTTGGAATTAATAATGTGTTCTTTCAACTCTGAGGTTCAGTGCAATTGAATACGTACGAATTAAGCCACAGCATGAAACTTGAGAGTACTGAAAACTGAAAAACAGATCGGGAAAGTTCAAGACGATCTGTTTATCAGTTTTCAGTAACTGGGCTGTTTATCAAGAAGAAACGATCACAGCAGAAGTAACGTTTGCATGTTCATCAACGACTGATATGATCGTTTATTCTTGATGAACAGCCCAGTTCGCCTCATGTTTCTCTGTTCATAGAGGAGTTATTGAACGACGTAAGATGAGCAACATTGCAAGTATTTCAGAATTCCTATGATAATATTGCATTTGATTGGCATGCATCATGTCCGTAACGTGAATTGCCAACTGGCGCTTAAATACGGCTACAAAGCGACAATCTGTAAAAATAATTAAAGCGCCCAGCACAGTATCTCGCTGTTGTAAAATAAAATTCGCTGACACATGAAGTGAAAAAAAACATATTACGCTTATTGGTATCACCGATTCGCGCCACCTACAACACCATCTAGACAATAGGAGGATACTCAAACAGTTACACAAATTACAGATCGACCCAAACATTGATCCTCCCTTTACACCAGCCATGACCTTAGCCTCCATCCAACAGACCAACAACTCGTCAACAACGGGTCCAGAGGGCATATCATACATTCGCCTTGAACATCTTGATCCACACGCCATCGTGATCATCACAGACATATTTAACTTTTCCATACTGCGCAATACAATCCCCAACACTTGGAGACAAGGAAAAATCATAACCATCCTGAAATCCAACAAAGCTCCCGCAGATCCAACCTCATGCAGACCTATCTTTTTCCTCCCGAACCCCTCGAAAATCTTGGAGAGACTGATTCTAAACAAAATGAATGCCCACATCTCACTCTCCCCCATACAACATGGATTCTGGACTCAACACTCCAAAACCACAGTCCTCACCAACCTCCCCCAAGCCATCCATGAAGGCCTGAACGAAAAAAAAAACAGCCCAACGCACCCTAGTAAGCGCCATTGATATCAGTAAGGCCTTCGCCACAGTCCCAAGACTCGTCCTCATATGGAAAATACTCAACACACACAAACATTCAAACTACATGAAATGGATTGCTAATTTCTTCTCTGACAGACAAGCGCACACTGTCTACAATAACAAGCCTCCCGCATCCGCCACTTCTCCAACGGTGTCCCACAGGGTTCTGTCCTATCCCCCTTCCTTTTCAACGTCTTCATGCATGACCTGCCCATTCCAACAGAACCCAACACCTATATCAGCTCATACGCGGACAACCTCACAATAATCACACAACACCACAAACACGAGACCGCCGCTGCACACCTCCAGTAGTACCAGTACCTGAACTCTTTTGAAATCTGGCTGCTGGATAATAGAATGAAGGTGTCCATTAGCAAGTCCTACCTAACATTATCAACACCAGACAACAGTGAACACCGAGTTCACCCTCGTGTCGCACTTAACAACACTCTCATATCCGACAGTCCCACTACCACAATCCTTGGAGTAACTTATGACCCGGGGATGACATTCAAGCCTCACATAAACAACATTGGCGCTAAAGTTATATCAAGACTGAACGTGTCCCGAGTACTTACCACAACCACCTACGGTCACTCCAAGGAATCGATTACAACACTACACCAACACCTACGCAAACACCGCCTGGTCCTCTGACTTTGCACCCACACACCTTAACTCCCTACAAAAAAAAACAGAACGCGGCCTTGCGCACCGCAACGGGCTGTACACAGACCACACCCGTTTCCCACCTGCACGAGAAAACCAGGGCACTCCCTCTCCAACATCATCATGATATGAGAGGAACTCACATTTTTAAGAAGGTCGTAGACCCGAATCATCGCTGCCACCACCTCTTGAACCCTCGTCAAACCAACAGACGCCTACACAACACACTTTGGCTATCTGCTCAGGATCATTCCCTGTCCTATAGGGTACACGTCTATGCACAAACAGATACACATACATTTCACAGCTCTTGCGTTATGTGGACACAGAGTCAACACAGTCCAGCAGAGTCACCCGCCTGAGGTGGAAGTAAAGGAGCTGGGGTTGCCAGGGGTAACTGAGTCCACCTGTCGCGGCTGAGGTGCGGGCACCGCACGGCTTCCTGCCTTACCAGCATAGACTTGGGAATGTCTATTCCGACCTTTGTTTGAATTGCCGAGGCTTGCCCGATACGGTCGAGCACGTCATGCCGTCGTGCCCAGCCGTAGCACAGGGAACTCGACCACAATATTACGTCGGTACTTGATCTGTGGGAACGCCCGAGAGACAGAATCAAATTCCTCAAGGGTCTAGGCCAGATATAAGTGTATGCACTTACTGAAACACCCCGAACAAGCACATGTCTGTGTGATCCCGGGTTTCGGGCTGTTTGCTGGCTGTGGCTCCTCCATCGCGGGTGGGGTTGCGGTTGAGGAACAACAACAACCCGACTCAGCATTTCGCTACCATACCAACTTCTCTTGTAAGCCTGTGTGATACGTACTCACCTACTCACATACTCTCACATAAACACCTTGCCACTTGAAACTAATAAGCGAAAAGTGTTCGTTATTTTTAGTCGAAAAACAGAATGTATTTGTACGAGGGTTCGCAATGCCCCATTCATCAGTATGTCGTTTCCTTCTCACGTGCAACGTTAATTCAAGTCGCGAAAGCTACCTTCAACGATCACGTTTGTTGCATTCATTTCTCACGGAGGAATGTTGGCGTATAAGAACTCACGCTCAGAAAGGTGAAGGATCATATCCTTGATATCAACGGTATTCCAGAATATAATGTACTCTTCTAAAGTGTCTAAACAAACTCAAGAGTAGCCAATTTTGTTGCTTCGATTGTCCTGAGTCGTTTAGTTCCATTTCATATTTTTGCCACCTCTATACCAGCCAGGGTACACGAACGAGACAGCCTCGTTAGTGTACCCTGCTCGGCTCAATAGCTGCGAAGGGAACTATTTGGCGTAATAGCCACGATGTGAACTATTTGGTTTAACAGCTACGAAATGCACTATTTGGTTTAACAGCTACGAATCAAACTAGTTGGCTTTATAACTACGAGGTGAACTACTTGACCTAACAGCTACGAAGTAAACTATGTGGCTTAATAGCTACGAAATGAACTATTTAACTTAATAGTCATAAAATTAACTATTTGTTTCAATAGCTTCGAAGGGCATTACCAATTTTATCGTTAATGCTAGCTATTCACGAATCAGACACAGATCAACGTGGAACGCGCAGTTTACGATGGCTTCACGCAAACACGCACGTAATTCTGTTCATTGAAGTACATGTCCCTGCATAAGAGTTATACGGCAATTGGATCATAATTGGATGAAGTGTAGTAGTATTTAGGATGAAGGAAATAAATAGATAGTATTGTCAATAAATATATTTTTTGGACCAAATCGCTAAACGAATTATAAGCAATTTGAGATAAATATTAAAATACACATAGAAAGGTCATAAACAATTTATTTCAATATTGATCAATATCGCACAGAAGAACATTTATTTCTACCAGTAAATAGCATTAAATCATTTGAACTCAAAGTAAGTATTGTTTTTTTTAATGTATTTAGTTTTTACTGAGTAATAATTCTTGGTGCAGACCCATACATATACACTGTTGAATATGTGTCAGTCTTCCATTATTGGTACGTTCAGTGGGAAGCGAATGAGACCTATACAAATAAACTGTTGAACAGATGTTAGTTTTCCATTTCTAAGTTCATGCCTGCCGTCGCTGAAGTTGTACGACTTGTTGAACAAGGAAGATTATGCTTGCTGCACTGTCTGAAATTAAAAGGATACGATGTATATATAATTTTCTTCGTAGATTATTAAGAAGAAGAATGCTGAAATTGTCACCACACGCTTTTTGTTTATTCTTTTCACAATATTGGAAATAACAATCCTGTTCAAAGTCATATTCGATGATAATAGAAAGGCTTCCTCGTGAGTTTAAGACAGAATCCCCTCTGCACACAGACTTGGTACAAGACGAGTCAAAACGAATAGTACTTACTGAACAAAATATAGAGCTGGCACTCAGTGCAAAAAAAATAGGTTATATGAATAATAAACAAGCGCGGCATAGAAGAAGCATATGTCACAAAAAGTAAAGGTTAAACGATTGAATAAATTACTATTCAAGCAAATCTTCCGTCAATCTAAGTTTATA
>SDVV010034014.1:0-11227 GCA_016164225.1 Gammarus roeselii
TATCACCCAGAGTGTTGTAGTGTCCAGAATCATTGGGAATGCAAAGAGTTTTGAGGATGACTGTTATTCATTCGTGGACCATCTTAAGCATCATGGATTAAGTGACAGCTCATTTCTGAACGGGGTTTGGAACAACAAGTACAAGCTCGTAATAAATAAGTTGTACGGAATTAAAACAGTGCCTGGGTGCTTCTCAACTCGGAGATCTCTGACGTCATCATGTCTAAGGCTAATTGACGAGATGACGTCATTGTGTACATTAGCTTCCCGCCGCATCGAT
Source organism: Gammarus roeselii (assembly GCA_016164225.1). Lineage (NCBI taxonomy): Eukaryota > Metazoa > Arthropoda > Malacostraca > Amphipoda > Gammaridae > Gammarus > Gammarus roeselii. The sequence continues at coordinate 281 of SDVV010034014.1, forward strand.
GACACTTCTGACGTAGGCAAGAACCTCATCCAGCTGTAACAAGGCTCATTTCCCATAAAAATTTCAGCGTTTGTGATAGTGCAAATGTGATTAGTTTCCCGTTGTGCTACGTGTCGTGTTAAACAACCTCGGATGCGACTGGTTCGCCACTAACCTCTGGTCTTGAATAATAAACTATAATCCATTATATCATTAATATTAAAGGTCCATTTAAACGAAGGTTCTCACATTGATCTGATAAAAATTAGTCGTAGGGTTCATCTTTACTACGACGAGAATTGCTATGCTCTTATTGCATCCTCCTTAGAAGCCGGTAAACATTTTTAGACTTATTCCTGATCATATTTCCCTTTAATCGAAAAAAACATCACTACTACCAGAGCTGGTTGCTGAGGACCCTGATATCAAGAAGTACAGTGGAAAAGTTCAACCTGCCACATTATTAATACTCACATATAATATAGAGTTCATCGTTTTAAGAACACCCAAGTGTAGCCTCAATGAAGATAGATCATAAATGTATAGGTTACGCTCGCGTCTCATGTAAAAATGAAAAATAGTTAAAATAGTTGCGTGCTGAGGAGGCCGAGTGAAGAGCGTGAGTGGAGTGAGTAAGCGCCTTCGCCCTCCTTCTACAACGTGCGTGGTTCTAACCTTGAATAAACAAATATTATCATGTACTTACCAATCAGATACACGACTGAAATGGTGATGTTTTTACAAACAATTCAAGAACTGCACTCTATTCAAGTGTTGAAGAAAAACAGCCTGACAATGGCCAAGAAAGAGGTAACAAATATCCAATCTTTGTCGCCGATAATCGAATTTGCCTCTCCTGAGTGAAAGAGGATTACATATGTACTTGTCAATCACTCGGAAGACTAGAGTTCGATATCCTCTAGTCTTCCGACCCTTACTTACGTAAGGGTCTCCAGCTTCTTCTTGAGCATCATGAAGTTCCAGCGGGCGGCAAAAGCTGGGCGCAGTTTCTCCAGCCAGATCTCTGAAAGCATGACGCCATCAAGATCAGTGTTGGTGACCTCATGCTTGAGCATACAGGGAAGAGAGTCCGTGAGACTAAGCGCTACTTTGGTGCTACCTTAGACCCACTACACCAAGATCATGGATGCTTTAGATTTTGTTGATGTCAACTAACCAATACAAATATTTCAAAAAATCGTGATTTTGGAGGAACTACAGAAAACTGAACATCGATGTAAAGAACAGTGTACAGACCTATTTTCAATGACGTCATAAACAGATAAGGTAGCAGGTGAAGGGATTCTAAACCCACGAGATTGTTAGATCAGTTTAGACCAGATTATCAGGAAGCAGAATGTTCGTTATTAGTAGTAGTAATATTGCACTGACGCGACATTGACTCTTCCCAAAAGAAAGGAGGTCAATCACGAACCACATTTTTCAGTTTATTTCAAACTACAGAATAGCAAATGGAGGTTGTAAATTCTACCTCAGCGCATCAATAGCTCCGAAGGCCTCGTAACGTACCGAGGGCTAATAGACAAACAGGGAAAACTTAACAAATATAGGAAACTGAAATCGCAAACTCGAGATATGCTGGAAACCTAACGAATGGGAACCGTAGTTATGGAGATCAGTTCTCAGTGACATCGTCTCGCAGACCCTCACCTCCTTTAATCATGTACCAGTTGCCAGTCACATTATCTCTGAGGTTGAAGAAAGTGTCTCTGCCGTGGAGGTAGAAGATTTTGAACCGCACGCACAGAGTCAGGGAGGAGATCTGCTTAGTGCGATCCAGCTTCGGCTTGTAGTAGCCCACAGTGTCCAAACGAGCCTTTCCGTCCTTCTGGAAACGGAACACCTGGACACCCTGGATGAATCCAGGAGCTGGCAAGGAAAGAATTCCACACTTTTCAGTTTTATATTGGGTTCGTGATCTTTCGACTTTTCGCAGTGTTCACTGCTCAGAGCATACAAAAAAAAATGCTGCATAACGAATTGAATAGGAGGTGATGTAAAAAAATGTGGTACATGGGACTGTGACTGTGATCTTATACAAAATAAAATTAAACACAATAGCTATAATATGTGCTTTGTATTAACTAATAATTGATATAAATATATTAGACATCACAGAGAATCGAACCTCAGCCAGCCGCAGAGGTACCGGGCTGCTCAACGTGTATAACGTTCTCCGCAAAATGGCTACAATACTCCGGTTGACATACGCGGTCGGATTTTGGGGGATTCATGATAAGGTTAAAAATGCTGTTTTTCGACCAATTGAAATAAAAAAGCTGACAAAATAATACACAATTTTACCATAAAATTAGTCATTTACAGTGAACATGAGTACACTGCCTATGCATGAAAAGACTAGTCACTCCAATGGCAGCAACGACAGCATTCATACAAGTCCTGAAGAGACTCGTTTCTTGTTGGTGTTGCTTTGCTCCTGCAACGCCTGCGGTAGAGGAGCCACAGCCGGCGCACAGCCAGAAGCCCAGATACCCGTCGACATGTGAATGTTGGTAATCTCACGGCCAATACAGGCCCTTGACTTAGACCCACACGTCTGAGTAATTGATACCGTTTGTCGTGCGCTTCCATAGATCACGCACTGACCATAGACGTGGGTAGAGACGTTTTTCTTAACTGCGTTCAGCTGGTTGACATGGCGGGAGAGTGGGATTCAGTAAGAATTATGTTCGATTAAAACACCTTTGAAAGACATATCAGGGAGTGTAGTTAAATCAATAAATATTGGGTAGAGCCCAAGACAAACCGAAATCAATGTATAAAAAGAGGCACTTAGTAAAGATTACACCAACACGTTAAATCCCTACCACTCGCTGCCCGCATAGCAAAGTTGCATACTAGAAACGTTCACAAACGTCCTCCAAAAATGTGTTCACAACTCTTTACGACAAAAAACAATATAACATAAATTACCATCAACTAAACTCCCTAATATGGCTATCATAGGCGTTTTAATCTAACGTAATGTATGCATAGACATACAGCCGTTTCCCTTAGTTAGGAGAGTGGCTAAGTTAGGCAGACACAGAATGGGTAGGCGTCACAAGACCGCGTGTCCATGCCGAGGCTCGAACTCGCGACATGCAGCACCAGAGGCTGGCACTGCAGTCTAGCATAATAATCTTACTTAATCCTACTCCCTCGGCCTGTCAGGACAACCAGCTAACGCAGTCAAGAAAAACTCATCACTAAAATTTTGAATACCTTTTTTATTTTTTATAAATGAACAGTCTTTAACTTACCAGCAGCTTTACTTCCGCAGGTAGATCAAAGAGTTTGGAATATCAACATCTCACAATATCATGGATGAAAGATCTGTTGCAATGCCAAGATCACCGGGAGAGAAAAGCAAATTAGGGTACATGCACCACAGCTTAGAAGCAGAAGTGCAGAAGTGCAGAAGTTACCCAACTTCATTCTCGGCTCAATGAGGAAAGTTAGAAACACGATATTCGAAGGGCACCTGCTAAGCACATCCACATATAGATCACCAAAAGAACAATGATGGAAATCCCCACGTGAATTCCAAATACATTCTCCAGTCGATCCTCCAACGGTATCCATTTCCATCCCAAATGAAATCGTCAGGTAGATTTCCCAAAAGAATCTTCGTTTATATTCTCAAGTGAATCGATCAGAAGAATCCCTAAGAAATTTTTTCGCAGGAATCCCCAAAGCGAATCCCCTACAATCTTCAAGTAAATCTTTCCAAAATTTCCGGTCTAAATGTATTGCAATATGTCCGCAGCCCAATCTTATAACGGCGGGTTGTTTGATTACTGATTTAGGAGGTGAAGTAAACCTGAAGCCAATACTCCACCTTGAGTTTAAGACCCACAGATGATCTTAAACGCGTGGTGGAACTGAAATCCACGAACTTTTCCAAGTTCACGAAACAGCAGCCCAAACAAGGATGTATTTTGCCGACTAATCAATCACTACATCATTTTTATTATTGAAAGGAGCTTCGAGAGTGAACATTATCTTGTCACTGACGATGATTTCACCGATGTTCTTGCCTGCCGTCGAATTTTTAATCAAAACATCGCCCGATCTGGTCGTTTTTGCATGGAGGTGTGACAATAAATACTTTTACTCTACTCGAAATAAAGATATCTTCATGATCTCATGAATCAGTTCCCTCGTCGTGTCAGCAGCAGCCAATTTGCTCAACTTCTCCAGTATCTTACAGAAGCCTCGAGGGCTTTTATGAATCTTCTTCCTTATGGCCCTTATCTTGACGTGTGTTCGTCAAGTTCTCGCTCTGCCACTACTACAAGGATCCATTGAAACTCCACCTCTCTTGATGGCGCTTGACATCTTTCCTTACAGCTAGTCGATTAATATCCTCCTCAATCACTACACTAGACTTGCACGTGCAGTGCATTACGTTTAATGCTGCAAGTTGGTCCGCCATGTTGCTTGTATGATGAGCAAAGAGGCAGTGCAATTGACATTACCAATAACTAAGCCATCCATTGATATCAAACATAACGTGTTCAGTCATGTGGAAACAAGTCTCATGAATCATTCATATCTCGTCAACAAACTTTTCGCGCTCCCTTTAGATTAGATTAAGTGACTCGTCTTCCTCTCTGTGGTCAAGCGTTAACCGTCGACAACTCTCGCGTTGGGCACAACGCACCATGCAGTGTCGAGGCGGGTGGGGGAGGTTGGAGGGCGGGGGGTTGTGGTGGTTGCCTGAAATATTCTGTAACACATTACTTTGTATTAAAATCTAGTGTAGTTTAATCATTATCCTGTCGCCTAAAACGATTAATATCATTGAAACATTTGGCTGGATTATGTATAAATGGCTGCTATTTGCGACGCTATTTCATTGTCTTAGTTTGCTGCTAAAGAAGCTTGAGAAACGGTGAGTCTGGTTGACATACGATTGGATATGTTGCGAGTGGTGAACATTTGTGTGATCATTGAATCGCTCAGCCTGGGAACACATTTATGAAAGTGTCTATCGCGGGAAACTTGGCCAAGCTTCTCAGAAAATGTTTGTAGAATTGTTGTTTCCAAAAGGCGACGTATTTTTTTATACATCTTATCAAATCCTGAACTATATTTATTTTTAGATTTTTGCGTTGCGTTCAGAAGAATGTCAACCGAATCGAAAAAACGGCACAAGACTGGTTCGCCTTCCCTGGTCATTCTCTCATGGCTCCAAGGCATGTGTTCAATTTTAAAAATGTGAGACAACACGGGGAAAAATTTCCTCGGGGGAGCAGGTTGACCTTCACTAATATCGGCCGGAGAAGGCAAACATGATCCTAAAAGGCTACATTAACAACATAATCCCGACTGACCTAATCGACAATTTGGTATCTTAAATAAGATCCGACGCTCTGTCGTCACACGGCTAGATGCCACAAGTCGCTAGGCAATTTTTATTTCATACAAACCTTTTCGTTCGTCAAATAACAAACGGGCTGTAATTATGATCATGCATTTAATATGAGTTTGAGAAGGAAAGTGCATCTACTGTTTATATTTATTGTAAGCTTTATCCATTCACGCTCATTTTAAATAAACAATCTTTGTCTTACCTTGAAGTTTCATTAACCGCATCGCGCTAATTACGCCGCAGTGAATACATGCTTGGAGAAATGCTCGGAAACAATTGGCACGGCAACGCGTAGCGACGTTTGGCAACGCATGGTAACAAGACTACCAATATCGGCGCCCAATCGCCAGACTTGGAATATGAGTAGAGGAACATCTCTTTACGCGTCTGCTATCTCAGTCATGGCGCATAGTCAAGCCTCTCGTAACAACATCTTTTTGATTGAAATATCTTTGATTGAGAATGAATCTTTAACTTAACCGTCAGACAATTAACAGCCTTAAATACTGTCGTGCAAAGTGACGTGTACACCCACTCCCATAGTCAATACCATTCCCCCTTAGCAATGGTGGAAGAAGTACTCCGTTACCCATCGCTGCCCCTTTAAGGTCTAACCAGGCCTTTAGGCCATTAAACATTCAGGCTTGCCTCGTCTTTGTCAGAGGCATGACAATGCTTCCTTCTGATAACGAATGATGATAAGACAATAGGAGATAAGGGTTGTGATGATACAGGAGGAGGTATTTAGTCAATACTTTGCACATCAAAGGCTGTATAGAATCCGTGCTCTGTGTATTCTTTGATAAGCAAAGTCTATTAGAGCTGATTTCCTGTGGTTCCTTACGTGTACACAAGAAGTTCTGTAAGTGTACTGTTTACAATGGACATTGAAAATTGGCCCGGTCCTACACGCCTTGACGTGAAAAATGATATTTAAAATTATATACTTATGTTTATACGACGTGAGACTGGAATAAATTGCGAAATAACATTGTATAATAGTGAAATCAGCTCTACTCAATAGAAAGTATGATGTACGTCTTTGTGTCTCCATTAAACATAAATGAAATCTTGAAATCAAATTATTTCGCAGTTTAAATGCTTAACAAAAATTGATTCAGTAAGTTTTCTGTTATTATCAATTCGTCAATCGTCAGATGTTCAAACTTTGCGAAAAAGTTTCCTGTCGAATATTTAGTAGCTTTGTCTACTCAAGATCCATATAAAAAGAAATTTCACATGGGAAAACTATCGTTTGTTGTTAGTTTATACCTTAACCATTCGCGACTGAACTATAAGCTACAAAAATTGAGACCTTATTTTTAATTTCCTGTTTTGCATACAACACCCCTGCACCGAGATTGTATTTTTTATAGTACGTATTTACACATTTGCATTTCCTTCAAACGTTTGGCTGTAAACAGACATCCATAAAAACTTACCTAACTACATACACTTTGATTTAAATGAAGTTTAAATAAAACGCGAAATTTAAAATAAGTTCTCTAACTTTGTAACCGATAGTACATTGATGACTGGACTAAGTGAAATAGTTGATGATGGCAACCTCAGCTGCCAACTCATTAGGCAGGATGGAGGCAAGAGAAAGTTTCAACTCCCTCGTTTCGGCTGCCAACTCATTAGGCAGGATGAAGGAGAGAGAAAGTTTCAACTCCCTCACCTCAGCTGCCAACTCATTAGGCAGGGTGGAAGAGAGAGAAAGTTTCAACTCCCTCACCTCGGCTGCCAACTCATTAAGTAGGATGGAAGGGAGAGAAAGTTTCAACTCCCTCACCTCGTCTGCCAACTCATTAGGAAGGATGGAAGAAAGAGAAAGTTTCAACTCCCTCACCTCAGCTGCCAACTCATCAGGCAGGATGGGAGAGAGAGAAAGTTTCAACTCCCTCACCTCGTCTGCCAACTCATTAGCCAGGATGGAAGAGAGAGAAAGTTCCAACTCCCTCACCTCGGTTGTCAACTCATTAGGCAAGATGGAAGAGAGAGAAAGGTTCAGCTCCCTCACCTCGTCTGGCAACTCATTAGGCAGGATGGAAGAGAGAGAAAGTTTCAACTCCCTCACCTCGTCTGCCTACTCATTATGCAGGATGGAAGAGAGAGAAAGTTTCAACTCCCTCACCTCGTCGGCCAACTCATTAGGCAGGATGGAAGCGAGAGAAAGTTTCAACTCCCTCACCTCGGCTGCCAACTCATTAGGCAGGATGGAAGCGAGAGAAAGTTTCAACTCCCTCACCTCGGCTGCCAACTCATTAGGCAGGGTGGAAGAGAGAGAAAGTTTCAACTCCCTCACCTCGGCTGCCAACTCATTAGGCAGGATGGAAGAGAGCGAAAGTTTCAACTCCCTCACCTCGTCTGCCAACTCATTAGGCAGGATCGAAGAGAGCGAAAGTTTCAACTCCCTCGGTATCATGATCATGTTCGCGTGGCGGGGATTACTTTAGAGCAGCACCGTCTTTGCATCAACGCCTGCAATCACTCCTGCAATGAGTGAACTCTAAGTTTATACTCCTACAAATCAAGGATGACCTGATTAGGAGGGTACCACACACGAGCTCTGCAACTGCTCTGGGAGCAGCGCGCAGTAGAACAGCGAGAACGGAGAATCGAGGTGGAGAATGGCAGACATGGGTATGGCGTGAAATAAAAATGCAAAGCAGGAGCGAGGGGAGATTCGTCAAATGAACGCAAATTGCCAAACCATTGCAAGAATTCGATAAACGGAAATAGTTCAGGCAATAAACCCACCTTTATTTACTGTGGGATTGACCGTTAACGAAGGAATACACGAATCGGAAGGATATATCACAACTATGAACCAAACAGTGAACAGATTTCTTCTGCTATACCCTCCAAGCCAACGTCGAGATAGTCAAAACTGTACGGTCGTTTTTAAACGTGAAGTTATATTAATTTGATTATATGGGCTATACGTTATAACCGGGGTGCTAAAAAATGTTCCTTGAAGCAATTTCGGGTTTGAAACTACAGTAAAATTCGATTGAAAAACTTGCCTTGGTTGTTAGCAGTTTTTTTTTGACATGGCCAACAAAATTGGATCATGCTGAAGTGATAATAACAACGATTTTTAGTTGATTGGAAATTTGGAAATAGTTTTAGCATGCAAACATTATATATTTTTCTGAAAAATGTTTCTTGTTGAAGTGAAACTAGCATGTAAAGAAAGGTATTCAGTTTACAAATTCATGCGAATTAGATACCAAAATTCCTGTAATTTTGCTTGTTGCTGAGAAGTTTGTGCGCATTGGTTGATAGTGACGTCACCTCTGGTAGTGACGTAAGCGGTTCAAAACCACTGAGGGCTAGGCGTGGAAGGCCTTGCCATTTGGTCAACACCCACGACGACAAGGAACTGAGGCCGAGTACAGTGAGGGTGACAAGTGGAGGGTAATTGATGTCACTAGAAGAGGTTGGGTCAGTGGGCAAAGTCCGACCGCTGAGCGACCGGGAGAAGTTATGTTGTTCCCTAGTGTAGTTTAATGGGCCGTGATTGTCGTTGCTTAGCCCGAGCTCCTCTAAAATGTGAAGAACTTGCCACGGCCGGCGAACTGCCCAAAAACCCGGATACCCACCGACATGTGCATGTTAGAAGTGTTAAATCCGGTGCAGGAGTCTCTATATTAGACCTACACCTTTAAGAAAATGAATGCTGTATCGTAGGTGCCACTACCGTCACTCGCCTACGTGATGTTATAATTGGGCCTTCCTGGTGCAAAAGCTGGACACGACGTAAGGCATGCTCGACCACATTGGGCACCCCCGGCACTGTAGACACAAGCCGGAAGGGGCGGTTACTGATGTGCCGTGGGGCGACAGCGCCTTAGCCTCGACAACGGAATCCTGACTCCACTTTGGCTTGATGATCTGCCAGTGCAAGAGTTGTGAAGAGTGTATAGATGTTTTGTCTGTAGTTCGGGGAATGGTGGTCTAAAGGAGGCCGAACTATGATGCCTGTGTGTTGTGTCCGTTTCGGTGTGTTAGACGTCTGTTCAATTGGAGGAGAATTGATGGGCCGGGTTCACAATCTTGTTAAAGAGATGTGACCCACTCATATCAAGATGTTGTTTGAGATGGAGGACCTTGATTTCCTCGTGCAGATGTGGTATGGGGGCGGTCTAGGTATAGCCCGTTGCGATGTGCAGGGCCGTGTTCTGTATTCTTTGTAGGGCGATAATGTGTGTGGAAGCAAGGTCGGACGAATTGTTAAAACAGTGTTGTGATTGATTCCTTGTTCAGATCACGTTCAGTCTATGGTTGCTTTAGTGCCGATGTTATTTGAGGACGGTAGGTACGTCATCCTTGTGGTATAATTTGCTCCAAAGATCACGGTTGTGTATTATGGTTGTGGCGTCATAGTGGTGGTGTTTAAGTGACTAATTTTGTGATTAGGCTGAATATTTTACAGTGCAAGTTTAATTAGGATTTTTATTTATTGATAGGGTGGATAATTGTCGAAAACTAGTCCAAGAATGGGCACATCGATGGTTTCCAAGATAGGCGGGGGGCTATTGGTCGGCAGCGACTACCAAAAGGTAGCGCCCGAGACTACGCTGCGTGGGTCAACGTCACGGCACTGCGTCGGCCAGGGTCGGCCAGGGTCGGCCAGCGGTGGCAAGAGCGATTCAGTTGTTTTGGGTCACGGTTAAATGATACATAATATCGGATGACTCGAGCGCAAGCCTAAAAGTGCTGAACTACCTTATGAATCTTATGAATATGTCGACTCGTGCCATCGTTTACTCCACCATTGATACATTGGTTGTGGGGCTCTTACGTTATTCGCGTTGCAATAGTTAGAGATACTAGCGACTGATTCAAGACTGGTGTGATTTACGAGCATGTTCTGTAATGTTCATGTTAACTTGTCAGTTCTGAATGAATGTTTAGCACAACTGTGTTCCATCAGATTCATAAAAGAGTAAGTTATGGCACCTATAGCAGTAATAATTACTCATTCAATTCAATATTTCAAAACGTAATTTCAATGTCTTAGTTGTCAACTATATTTGCCTGAGCCTCTCATTCCCCGTCACTATCCCATTCTTCTACACGCTAAATGGATTGTTCAATAAGAGTTCATAAATCATTTATTTAGGGAGCAATGAAATATTGTGGAATGAGCTCGACGTAAGAATTAAGTCAAACCCTGTTAGCCCCTCGACGTAAGAATCAAGACAAACCCTGTTAGCCCCTCGACGTAAGAATCAAGTCAAACCCTGTTAGCCCCTCGACGTAAGAATCAAGTCAAACCCTGTTAGCCCCTCGACGTAAGAATCAAGTCAAACCCTGTTAGCCCCTCTACGTAAGAATCAAGTCAAACCCTGTTAGCCCCTCGACGTAAGAATCAAGTCAAACCCTGTTAGCCCCTCGACGTAGGAATCAAGTCAAACCCTGTTAGCCCCACGACGTAAGAATCAAGTCAAACCCTGTTAGCCCCTCAACGTAAGAATCAAGTCAAACCCTGTTAGCCCCTCGACGTAAGAATCAAGTCAAACCCTGTTAGCCCCTCGACGTAAGAATCAAGTCAAACCCTG
>SDVV010034015.1:0-11227 GCA_016164225.1 Gammarus roeselii
AGCTCACCATTTAGGGTGACATTAATTTTGCTCGCATCGACAGTCCTCGAGCATCTCATTACTTTACTCTTACCCACGTTCACTCGAAGCTTCCTCCTCTCACACACTCTACCAAACTCAGACACTAGCCTACATAGTTTCTCCTCCGAATCCGCAACCAGGGCCGTATCATCAGCAAATAGCAACTGGCTCAACTGCCAACTCCGCAGTTGATCCCCTTTTTGAAATGGATAATCATTTTACAATGTTACCCCAGAATGGTGATGTTGGATGGGCAAAGATTGCTCTCGACCATCTAAATTCTGCTTTTGCCTCTTTGTCAATCCCTCAGCCAATATAGATCAATTAGTTATTCACAGATACCCAGGCTGACTTCCAAATTAGATTAGATCAGAGTGACGAGACTTTCTGGCGCGCTGGAGTCATCTTCCTTCTGGCGCCGAATGTCAAACCAGCAAACAGTGCTGCATCAAGTTAGTCTTTGTTTTTCTTCTTTTTCAATGTTCAAGTTAAGGTTTACTACTGCGCAAAATCAAAGTCCTTTACGCGGCGAACGTCTATGGTATGTACGGGGGCCACAGGAGGCACAGGAATTCCTAAGGTGCTGAGACCATATGGTCTCAGCACTCCCCGGATGGCAGTAAGGAGGAATGACACACTACCTACCCTGCTTTAGAGCCCCAAGGATCCGTCGTAGTCCTTAAGGTGCGGATACGCGCTCCAACACCTGCTGAGGGGGAAGATGAAGAAGAGAGAGAAAACGGGGATCTCATGCATGAGATCTACACTAGGTGTAGGGAATTTCACGCATGAGAACAGCAAGAATGGAAAGAAGAAGAAGGAATAGTCGTAGAAAAAGGTTGCATAAAAGAAAGAGTGCAACTTAGCTGTTATTTGCCACCCGAAAGAAGAAAAGTTAGAACCGGTACGTGAATGTTTGAGTGTGTGTATCTGTGTGTGCGTGCGTGTGTGAGTGTTTGTGTGCAGCGACTATTAGGAGAGTTGCTAAGAAGGAGTCTGAGACAAGTTTAGGAAAATTTGAACTAAACATAAGATGCAAATGAGGTAAATAAAAAGTCAAGCAAATCAGGATAGGAGAGAAAAGGAGAGATAGTAAAGGGTGAAGAAGAGGGGAGTCTGAAGGGAAATGAGGGTGTTCAACCCCCCCGGTTGGGCCGTGACTCCGTGCGGCCCGTGAACCTAACAGATGCCTAGGGGTGGGCGAAATTGAATTAATAACATAACCAATGTCAGCCCAGTGTACCAATACTTACTGCAATGCTCTTCAGTAACTATGACGTTGGGGATTTCACTAATCTGCGTCTGTGAGAGCGGCGGCGGTCCACTGTTCTCCAGCTGACTCATGAGGTGAGTAATGACTGCATCCAGACCACCGCGGCCCCACACATAATCCCCGGGATTGGCTGCCAATTCGTCTGTGAACAACGGCAGGCCAACAGGAGCTGTTTGGAGAACAAAGTGGCAAATCATCAAATCGAAAACTAAATTAAAATGTGATTTCTTAATAAAAACTCAATTAAATGTACATGGAGAAATAATGGCAGACATTCAGAGATGCGTTGTTGTGATGTGCGAAAACTGTGTGTTGTGTGGCCGTGAGGACGAGTGTAGGATGAACGACCGCGAGTGGCGGAACACTGAGTTTCAACTAGCGGTGGCGTAGAAGTGAAGATCCGTTGAGGAAATGTTGCAGGCGAGGTCATAAGTGGCATATGACGAGTATAGAGAGAAGAGAAAAGAGGTGACGCAGGTGGTGAGGACAGCTGAGAGGGGCGCTGATGACAGGTGGGGTAGATGGTTGTGCCAGAATTTCATGAAAAAAGAGGGTGAGAGAGGAGGAGACTGGGAAGGAGGAGATGGTGAAAGATGTAAATGGCCAGTTGTTGTAGTTGTTGTAGGAAAATGGTGATGTGAAGAGGCGGGCAGAGTATTTTGACAAGTTGTCTACCTTTACGACCGATTGCGCGGCCAAAGTCGAGATAGAATGGGAGAGGCTCAGAAATGCTGAGTTAAGATGTGCAAGAAATGTGTGCGGTGTGCACCGTGTGCAGATGTAGGGGGAAGGGCTGCAAAAGGTGGAACAATGAAGATAAATGCCGGTGAGGCAGAAGATGAGTTATCAAGGAATAGTTGTTGGTCACCTCAGTGGTAGCAAATAGCTTAGACATTAAGCCAAATCCCAGAGAAAAAGAGTAGAAGACAGCATGGCGAACCTCACACTCCTCGTATACCCTGACACGCAAAAAAACTGGTTCCCATGCCACATAGATTTGTGTGGCAAATGCATTCCTAGATCGGTTTACTAGAGAACTCGGTCAGTTAGGCGTGCGCTACTAAAATATCAATGGCACATACCAGGGTACTTAGAGCTAGCTCCTTTTGATTCAAATCTTTACGGAAGGTCTTGATGAGGTTATTGAAGAGTGTGGTTGTGGAGTGTTTAGTCCTGAAACGGTGTTGCAAAGGGAAGAGTGGGATACGGACATTAGTTTCGTTTATGCAATTTCGTTTATGCAATCTCTCCGAGATTTTTGAGGAGTTTGGAAGGAGAGAAATAGGTCTGTATGAGGCTGGGTCTGTGGGAGCTTTGTTGGGTTTCAGGATGGGTATGATTTCAACTTGTTCCCAAGTGTTGGGTATTGTATTGTGTAATTGAGTGGATAAGATAGAAATGTTAGTGTGTCATAATGACGTGTGGATCTAAATGACTAAGGTGAATTTATATGCCGTCTGAGGCCATTGCTCACGAGTTTTTTGTTTAGCTGATGGCAGCTATGGTTATGACTGCTGTGAAAAGAAGGTCAATGTTCGGGTCAATCTGTAATTTGTGTAACCATTTGTTGTATAGAGGTGTGGTAGGTTGCAAATGTTAGCAGTGATTGTGGCGTTTATCTGCTTGTTCATGGTCTGAAGGTATAGTGTGGGTGTTAGGTGGTAGGACTGCCTCATGTGTATCTATGTGGTTTGTGTATTTGTTGTTGAGGCTCCTGCTGAGTTTCCATAGTTTTGATGTAAGGTTTGGATGTTTGTATTTGCTAGCACGTATGGTCGTTAGTAGAGGGTAAACTATGGAAATGGTTTTGCTGACAAATTTTGCTCTTAATGTAAGCCAAGAAACTGTGTTGAAGCCACGGACAAACCTGGTGGGTATGTGTGGTTTGTCTGCGGGGTCATGTACTGCGGTGAAGTGTTCGCCAGCTGGGTCAATGGATGTGCATTGAGTGATGTCAGTCTTGGAGGGCAGCTTTTGTCCCAGTCTGCTCTCCTGTAGTTTTATAAGGTATGAGGGGGCTTACTGTGGGTTGTGGATCAAAGTTGATGATTGATGCCTATTGGGGGGGTGGTCAGATGACATGTCTTGGTGAATCTCCCATTGGCAATCTAGAGCGAGATTGAGAGAGCAGAATGAGACATCTGCGAAGGTCTGTTGAATGTTGAGGTTGAAAAACTTGCGAGTGGGTGTGTCGGTGTTATTTAGTGTGATTAGTGTAGGCCTATCTAGTTGATCAATGAAAACACTGCACGTCTCAGCAAGGTGAGCCATGAGATGACATATGCATTGAAGTCACTTAGGGCAAAGGTTTGCAGGTTGTACATGAAGGCATTGAAAACCAAAGCCAAAAGAAAGCAGCCCTGACAAACACTATTATGGGAAATAGCTCGGTCCTGATGGCATGATATTGCAGACTGTGTGGGAATCTCTGCTGAAATAAAAACTGCCCACTGTAAATTTGGATAGATGTGTGGTTAAAGCATTTATTCAAGAGGATGTCTAGGAACAAAGTTCAAGGCATTAGAAATGCCAATGGTGCCTATTAGACTGTGTGGGCTGGCTTCGTTTTCTTCAGACCTTCGTGGATGGTCTAACAAAGGTTAGTGAGCAGTGCTGTACAGAGTATGGAACATGGGTAATTTTATTTAAAACCATTTCCTCACTTCCTTTCAAGATTTGATAGGAAAAAAATTGATCTTATTAAAGTTAGTTTTGTGGGAGCTTAGTTATGGTTCAGGATATGTATGTTTCTTGCTTGTTTTCAGGTGTTGATTATCGCGTTGTGTAGAATGTTGAGAAAATCACTTGTTCCCGTGCCGTATACTAACTGTTGTAGAATTCGCGTTGGATCATATACGGTTTATTAACTGATGATAACTGTTGTGCTGAAGTTATCTGGACCATGCCTAAAATAGACTTCAAAGCGTATGATGTAATCTTCGCCAAAGTGAAGGTATATCCCCATTAGCCGGGACGGATTGAGCCATTTAAACCTGAGCCCAGTGGGAAGCCCAAGAAGTGCCCTATCGTTTTCTATGGCACCGGAGAGACAATAACCTTAAGGCAGAAGACCTGTTCCCCTACCGCAAGAACAAAGAACGTTTTGGCAAGCTGCAAAAATAAACGCGAGCTCTTCAACAAGGCCCTCTGGGAGATTGAAAACAATCCAGACTGAAACCCGAACACTGCTGACTGCAACCTATCTGAGAAGGGATTTCGTTTCAGGAGGGCAGAGGACGATGAGAGCAGCCAAGAAGACGCATCGCCCAGCTCACCTGGTGCTGCTGAACTTGATGACAGCATCAACTCCGGCATGTCTGGGGTGCTGGGCGGGCGGGTTGCTGCTGATGCGAGGAGCACCAGTTTTGAGGGAGATGAGGCTGATTGTGGTGCTGACGATTCTGAGGAACTTTGTGCATTCAATCCATTTCATACAGTGTAGGTGCAGTCAACATAACGAGCAATGCACAGGTTGCCCAGAGTCATGATTGTGCACCTCATGCTCCTGAGCAGGCTTCATCTGAGCAATTTGCCAGGTCTGCCCAACTTGATGTAGTTGTCAGGGAAGAGGTGCGTGAGGTTCAGGAGCAGACGAAGCGCAAGCAGAATGTTATTTTGAGAGGCCTGGGCGAAAGTGTGATTGATGTGAAAACTAGTTTTCAGGGTGTGGTGAAGCGGCTGATTGGGCTCGAATAAGCCCTGCATGAGGTCAGTATAGTTAGAGGTCAGATTGGGATGTTCAGAGCCAAGATCTATGGTGATGATGTCAGGAATGAGATACGGACGAATGCAAGGAAACAACGCCAAGAGCTGTTCAGGAGGAGAAGCCTGCTGTGGGTGGGTGAGCGTGGAGGAGGCTTGGCTGCGGCAGCTGTGACCTGCGGTGCTGGGGATGCTCGACCTTGTGGCAAGGCAGTGTCCGCTGGTCGGGGTGTTTTTCGGGGCAACTACGACAGGGTGGTGACCCGCCGGGCTTCTAGTCGTGGTACTGTTGTAGCTGGTCGTGGTCCTGCTGTTGCGGTTAGTCGTGGTGCTGCTGCAGCTGGTCGTGGTGCTGCTGCAGCTGGTCGTGGTGCTGCTGCAGCTGGTCGTGGTGCTGCTGCAGCTGGTCGTGGTGCTGCTGCAACTGGTTGTAATGCTGCTGCAGCTGGTTGTGATGCTGCTGCAGCTGGTCGGGGAGGCGCTGCAGCTGGTTGTGGTGCTGTTGCAGCTGGTCGTGCTGCTGCTGCAGCTGGTCGTGCTGCTGCAGCTGGTAGTGGTGCTGCTGCAGCTGGTTTTGCTGTAGCTGTTTGGGGTGCAGCTGCGTCTGATGGTGGTGTTGCTGCGTCGAACCGTGGTGGTGACGTGGATAGTCGTGGTGATGCCCTGTCTGGTCCGGGAGGTGGTGCTTCTTATCAAGGTATTGAAGACCCTGAGCAAATTTTTCATCAGTGCTAAACTCCAGCAATTTTTCACTTGATTTTAATATTTTAAAAGTGAGACATGTTAATGTCAACTCCCTAGCAAATTAAGTGGATTTCATCTCTGAGTTGCTTGTGAAGCAGAGTATTGATGTCCTAGCCATCAGTGAGGCGTGGTTGCTGCCTGCTGTTGCATCGTCCTTTATCGATGCTGTTGACTATTGTGCTGTGAGGAGCGACACAGATGGCACAGATCGTAAGCATGGATCGTTTTGGTACCTGCAAAAGGAGATTGTGTTTATAGTGATTGAGGTGCACATTCCGAACGTTGAGACCGTGCACCTTGTTGATTATTACCTGTGGATTGTAGCTGTGTATCGGCCCCCTTCCTCTGCAAATCTGGAAAACAACACCTTGTCAACTTTTTATTGAATTTTTGTCCTGGTAAAAAGGTGACTATCAAAGGTGATTTTAATTGATTTACCAACAACTGACTGGTCCTCGGACCTAGTTGATGGCTACGTTTGGCTAATTGACATGTAATTTTAGGATTGTTTCTCATCTCTTGGACGTCTGCAGTGGGATGTGGAGCCCACATTCTTACTGTGTGACAGTATACTGAATTGGGTTTTTACATCTGAGGAGGATCGTGTTGGTGAGGTGTCTGTGCTGCCGCTCCTGCCTAGCTGTCAGCATTCTCCCGTTGTCTTTGAGTATATCTTCAGGGGAGAGGAGCCGGAGCGTGGGGTTGAGGGGAGAGGCGTTCTTGGCGTAGGGGGAAATATGCCGGAATTTTGGAGACTCTGTCTCTGGTTGATTGGGGTTCAAAAATTTAGTTACTCTTTGGTGTCTGAAGATTTTTTGTTTATGCAGTCAATTTTGATGTCCCTCATTGAGAAGTTTATACCCCGCACGCCTGTTTGTTCTGGCCCTCCATGGGCTGTCGGGGCTCCCACCGAACTTGCTCGTGAGAGATCGGAGGCTTGGCGTGACTACAAGCGGGTCAGGAGAGCAGAGGGCCGCAATTCCGCAAGTGTTCTTGAAAGGCTACGCATATATGTTGAATTGAATAGAACCTACAGCAAGTTTTTCTATTGAGTCCCAAAAGAAGAAGGGGTCCAAATTACTGAGACCTGATAACCGTTAACTGTTTCATGCTCATGTCAGGAAAAAAAAAGATTGATCGCTTTGCTGTTGGCCCCCTCAGATTGCCAAATGGTGAGATAATTCAGGATCCAAGCGTGATGTGCTAAGTTTTTCCTGACTTTTTAGGAAATTTTTGTAGGTTCCTACCCACCCAGCCCCTTCCCAGTCTATTGAAGGGAGTCTATCCGATGTGGACTTCTCTAGGCTGAGGGTACAGTATGGGCCCAGATGGCCTCCACCTGCATCTGCTGAGGAGTTGTGCTGAGGAACTCTCCCTCCCTCATTGCTTGATTTTTCAAAAATCAATGAGACCAGGAACGGTTCCATGAAGTCTGGAGCAAATCGATCGTTGTCCCAATATTCAAGGCTTATTCTCACACTGATCCACTCAATTACCAACCGGTGAGTTTGACATCTGTTTGCTGCAAATCAATGAAAAGAATAATTGTATCTTGGTTGACTGAGTAACTAGAGAGCAACAATATTATGTCATCCCATCAGTATGGTTTTCGAAGTAACATTAGCACCGAGGACCAGTTGCTGTTGACATACGATGATGTTGGAAGGTGGATTGATGAGGAATATGTTGAGGTGTCATAATGCTTGACTTTTCTCAAGTATTTGATGTGGTGAGTCACGGTGTGCTTCTGTCTAAGCTAGAGTCCTTGGGTGTTTGTAACTCATTGCTGGCCTAAATTGCAGCATTTCTCTCTGGCAGAGTGATGAGTGTTCGTGTGAGCAGCCCAGTTCATGTGACCAGTGGTTTACCGCAGGGGTCTGTCCTTGGTGCGCTACTGTTTTTGATTTATATCAATCTCATCTCGAGTGGCCGTTTTGCATGTTTAGGGTATTTGCAGATGATTATAAACTGCACTTGAGATACTCACGTAAGGGCACTGAGCCTGTTGTCCGCGGTGTTCAGTCACTCCAAAATGGTTGGGATACAGTTGACTCTGTTGCAAGGTTCTGGAATTTCGGATTGAATCCAGACAAGTGTGTAGTGCTACGCTTTTACAGAGGTCGCATTGATTTTGATGCTCTAGTCCCAGCTTAACAGCCATTTAAATTTGTCACCACACATAAAGACTTAGGTGTCAATGTGGACACAAGTCTCAGATTCCACCATCATATCCGAGTGGTGGCTGCCAAGGCAGGTGGGCTGGCAAACTGCTTGTTGAGATCAACTATCTGTAGGTCCCCTGAGTGTATGATACCCTTGTATGTTGCACATATTCGCCCACTTATTGAGAATCCATCTTGTGTCTGGAACACTGGATATTGTGGGGACTGCAGACTGCTTGAGTCTATTCAGAGGAGATGGACCAGAAACATTGATGGGCTTGCTGATGTGTACTATGGTAATCGATTCAGGAGCTTGGATTTGTTTTCTGTCAAGAATTGCCTTCTGAGGGCAGACCTGATAAAATTTTGGAAAATTTTGCATGACGAATCAGAGGATTTGCTAAATGTTTTCTTTGGCTCCAAGAATTGGTACTAGAGGTCATCTGCTAAAGTTGGTGTTTCCGCCTTGCTCTTCTGATGCCCGCAGTAGGTCCTTCAGCGAGAGATGTATTGCTGTGTGGAATGGTTTGCCTCGCTATAAACAGGCCCTTGCTGATCTGCCGTATGATGATTTTGTAGGTTTTGACAAGACCGATGAGGCCTAATTTATGAGTAGTATTGTATGTATGCACATTTTTATGTGCATACAGTTGCCTGAAGCAGGAATTTCCGGATCTTTCAGCGCCATTGTTTTGCCGTACTATCGTGGTTCTGGCATACTCTGGCATTTATGCCTCCTGTCTTGCTCTGCACTGTGGCTGTGCTGCTTGTTGAGCAGTCTTGAGGCCACCAAAGTGAGATACCAAGGTGAGAATGATGAGGTTATGAATGTCTGATAAAGTCACAATGGCATGGGGACCTAGGTTACTAAGATGAATGTATGATACACCGTCAAGCCCATTGCAGAGGAGTACTGAGTCTGGTTGATGACAGCAATGATCATGTCTGATGAAACAGAAGGGTCAATGTTTGGGTCCATCTATATTTTTGTAGCTGCTTCAATACCTTTCCATTTGATTCAAACTATACAGTGTCAAAATGGCAAAGTTTTAGCATTTTCTGAAGTCTCTGGCAAAAGGCATGAAATCGAAAACCTGTAAATTGTCAAGTTACATGCATTATTAGCATAGCCTTAGTATTTTGCGAACTCTCTTTAACAAGTAACAATGGACGTTGGTCGGACAGAGACGGGCGTTCACTTCACTGGAATTAGGCCAAACCTTTCAGATGACATGCAACACATCTTTATGCTAGAAAGCAATATTCGGTGATGCAACTATCACTTTATAGCTGCAAAAGGTTAAAACTCTCAAGATGCATATGCAAACTGGTACTCACCTCCAGAAAAATGTACGATGAGGTCTTGTATCATTGGTCCAAGCACTTGGTGTCGGTTTGGTCCTCGCATTCGACTGTGAACATCCAAGACAATACAAGGTAACAAAAGTAGTGGCAGATCAAGAGCCAGTCAATAAATAAACAACATAAAGCTTTGATAAGCTACCATAAATACTTTTGAACTAGCAAGCTTCAGTAGATAATGTTCAATAATGATACATATAACATGAAAAATGCTAGGTACAGTAGCATTTTTCATGTGATATATAAGGGATGTTAAGGGATGCGTTGCTGAGATGTGCGAAGAAGGTGTGTGGTGCGAGCCGAGTGGGAGGGTGCAGGAGGAAAGGCTGCGAGTGGTGGAACAAGGAGGTCAAACTGGCGGTGGCACGGAAAAGAGGAGCGTTTGAAGAGTGGTTGCAGGTGAAGTCGGAGGTGGCTCATGAGAGCTACAAAGAGAGGAGAAACAAGGTGAAGTGGGAGGTGAGGAGAGCCAAAAGGGACGCTGATGCCAGGTGGGGCAGACGGTTGTGCCAGAATTTTGAGGAGAACAAAAAGATGTTCTGGGAAGAGGTGAAGAGAGTGAGAAGGGAGAAACGTGAAAGGAGGAAGTGGTGAAAGATGAAAACGGCCAGCTGTTGTTGGAAAGTGGTGATGTACGGAAGAGGTGGGCCGAGTATTTGATTTGATGAGTTGTTGAATGTCGAGGATGACATAGTTCCTGTGATGGTGGTGCTCGGATGCCAGTTTTGGGAGAAAGACTTGTTGCGGACATTACCAGGGAAGAGGTGCAGGAGGCGGTGGACGTGATGAAAGCAGGGAAAGCCCCTGGTTTGGATGGCGTTGCGACCGAGTGCGTGAATGAAGGGTGGAGTAACGATTGTCGAAGGGTTGGTGAGGTTACTGAACTTGTGTTTTTTTTTGGCAGGCATGGTACCAAGTGAGTGGCGCAGTGCCTGCATTGTTCCGCTACAAAAGAATAAAGGAGATAAAAATGAATGGTGCAACTTGAGAAGTATCAGTCTGTTATGTGTGGTTGGTTAGTTGTACGGAAGAGTGCTGATCAAAAGGATTAGAGACTGTACGGACTGCGCAATTGGAGAGGAACAGTGTGGCTTTAGGAGCGGTAGAGGGTGTACCAATCAGATTTTTGCAGTGAGACAGGTCTGTGAGAAGTACTTTGCAAAAGGAAAGGATGCGTTCTGGGCCTTCATGAATATGGAGAAGGCATACGACAGGATTGACAAGGAAGCGCTGTGGAGGGTGTTGAGTTTGTATGGATTGGGCGGACGTCTGTTGAAACCGGTGCAGAGTTTCTATGTTGGCAGCCGAGCATGTGTCAGAGTGGGAAGCGAGGTGAGTGATTGGTTCACAATGAAAGTGGGACTGAGACAAGGCTGCGTGATGTCTCCCTGGCTGTTCAACCTCTATATGGATGGAGTAGTCAGGGAGGTGAACGCGAGTGTGCTGGGTCGTTGCTTGGAACTGTTGGAAGCGAATGGGCGAGGTTGGCAAATGAGCCAGTTGCTATTTGCTGATGATACGGCCCTGGTTGCGGATTCGGAGGAGAAGCTATGTAGGCTAGTGTCTGAGTTTGGTTGAGTGTGTGAGAGGAGGAAGCTTCGAGTGAACGTCGGTAAGAGTGGAGTAATGAGATGCTCGAGGACTGTCGATGCGAGCAAAATTAGTGTCACCCTAAATGGAGAGCTCATGGAGGAAGTTCAGTGTTTCAAGTACCTGGGCTCCCATGTGGAGATAACTGAACTAGTGGAAACTGAAGTGATGGCAAGGTACTTCTCACATATCTGTCTCACTGCAAATATCTGATTGGTACACCCTCTACCACTCCTAAAGCCACACTGTTCCTCTCCAATTGCGCAGTCCGTACTGTCTCTAATCCTTTTGATCAGCACTCTCCCGTACAACTTACCAACAACACATAACAGACTGATACCTCTCGAGTTGCAGCATTAATTTTTATCTCCTT